>JAOQMS010000007.1:28507491-28522865 GCA_027563885.1 Erythroxylum longipes
ATCAATTCAAAGATGATACTAACTAATGGGAAGGGACTGCGATTAGAGTCGGTGAAAGTTGGCAAGAAAAGTAGAGAGCGGTGTCCAATTTGTTGGGAGGAGATGAGAGGGTCTGCGACCAGAATGATTTGTAAACACCTGTTTCATGGGGCGTGCTTAGCCATGTGGTTGTCTGAAAGAAATTCTTGTCCGTGTTGCCGTTCTGAATTGCCGGTGAATCGATGAGACTGAACTATAGTTTTCTTTTTCTTTTCCCTTTTCTATAGATAGTTTCTTGGGTAATTGATTTTGAATGAATGTTAATGTTTTCCTTAGAGAATTTGTTGCAGTCAGTAATTGTAACTAATCAGTCATCAATAAGTTTGAATGAATGTTAATATTTTCCTTATTGCAGTCATCAATTAGTTTTATCATGATTCTTTCCACAATTTGTTCCCTTATCATAATTACTAGTCTTATACGGTGTATTGTAACGAGTGTTGATGATTAGTGCTTAGATTATCCACATATAAGTGTCCCATTAAAAAAAAGAGAGAAAAGAATATTTACATATATACTCAATTAAAATTTCATTTTAAAACTAATTTAGGCTTCCATGTGCTTACTTTATTTGGCCTCAACAAATTGGTCTTGAATTAGTCATCATTACCTCAACATGATAAATTATGTTACGTATTGGACATTAAATTAGCCCATATGTGAGGGCTTGTTGAAATATAAATAGGAGTATGTACTACATGTAATTCCAATCTTACAAAATTTAACAATTATTTTATAAATTTTAAATTATAAACATATGTATGCAAATGTAGATGGGTGTAATTGTAAGCCACCTATATTCTAGATTGGAGAAAATTCAAATTCTAGGGTTCATTTATACGGAGGATTTTAATTATTTTTCTCTAAAAGAAAATTTAATATTAATTATAGACAATTTAAAATAAGAAGATATTTTAATTTAAAATTTTATTATTTGCATATGACTCATATTATATGAGTAGGATAGCTAATAATATTTTAATACTTTAATGATTACTTCAATAATATACCACTTAATAAAAATAAATGCGTGCAAATTTTAACATTTTAATATATAATTTATCATAAAGAAAAGTTTAATAAGAAAACATTTATATATATTCTAAGAGAACTAACATACTGTATTTGAAGAGAAAACTGCAAATTGAAGTATTATTATACTCATTATTTGGTATATGTGGAAGAATTACCTCCTCTTCCTTCTCCATATGTGACAAGACAATTATCAAATGACACCAGGAGTACTTCTCCCCAAACACTTAAGTGCAAACAATGTGTCAACAATGAAGTGTTTAGAAGAACTATGGAGAACATTTGACACGTCCTTTTTCAAAGTCCTATTTCTTGGTTAGGTGATGTCTCTTTGCCACACTATTCACAGTGCCTCTTATTCGAGTCCTTCCAGGTTATTTTAGGGTCCATCCGTCAGGCTCTTGCTTGCAATATTCTTTCTGGTCGAAAGTTGATGAAATAGGAACAAGGTCACGTATGGTGAACCTGGACGCAACATTGGCTACATGGAGATAAATAGTGAGAAAGAAAAATCTTCATTCTTGGTTGTGATTCTATCTCCTTTCAATGTCAGAAGCAGATCGCTTCACAATTACGAAAGTAATGTTAAAATTATATTGAAAACATCAATTGTAATCACTTTTTAACTTTTAAGGTTCTTTCCCTTTTGACTCAACGTTGAAAATTAGCCATAATAGACCAATCATATATGCACTGTAATAAAACGTTGAGTTAAAGTTTTGCATAGATTTGGATATGACATGCATAGTTTTGCACGGTAACTTTAATTTCTCTTACTCTCTCACACGATTTGGAACACTATCAGATGTAATTTTGGGAAAGAAACAAGTACTTACTTGGAGAACTGGTAATTCGGCTAGATTGATATCAAGTGTACGAGAAATTGAACATTGTTTTTCAGAGTTTATTGATTTCATCCAACATTCAGACCAGGTTCAGCTTTCTGGCAACTTCGTGATTTTCTCTCATCTTTAGTTCCGGTCCCCTCTTGTATCAAATAGGAACCTTTGAAGAATAAATTCGGTTTAAGAGAATCCGAAAGGTGGAACCAGAGTGATGTTGACCTATTAGGCGCGCTTCGCTATAAATATCGGAAGTGGGTCTGAGTTGTTTAGCCATAAAAACCTAGAAAATACATAGAAGTAAGAGAGAAAAGAGGCAGTCAGCTGTCTCCTTGAGTTCCCCTGAACACTTCATTGGGGCTGTTTTAAGAACCTACTGAAGTGTTTGGGGGAACTCTGGGTGCCATCTGACAATGATTGTTCTAATCATTAGCATTAGCAACAGCGCTTCATTTACCTGGTATATGCTAATCAACTGAAGTCATTCCAACTATGCATTATGTTTTCATTTTTACAGTTCAATATGTGATGAGTGCAATTGTTTTCAAGATTATGCCCAAATTATTGTATCATATTATTGTACAGCTTTTTTTTTGTCACAAACAGTAAGAAAGTAGTAGGTATCTGCCAGGAAGAATGTACAACTTAGTATATAACAGTTCTCCATTAATATGCATTAAGTTGTAATCAGAAGCAAAGAGTTTCAGAACGTGGTAGTTGATTCATTTTATGGCTACATTTAAAAGGTTATTTGAGGAGTTTATTTATTTAGCAAGAACCGAAATATAGAAATAAGAAACTAAGCCAGAAAGAAGTATATTGAGGAGATTGTTTCCCAAAGCAGTTTTAGGAAGAGTGGTTGTTGTTTTTTGGTTGTGTTTTGTGTGTGAGCTTCCATGACCCATTCTTTGTGGTGGAATTTTAGTTCTGCACATGTATGGACAATTTTTGTAAATTTCTGGACTCAACTACAAGTTGTTTTGTATTGTTCTGATGAGTTTGATTACATTTCTGCTATTATTTCTTTTTTATTCTTACGGAATTGTTTCAACTGCAAAAGTGGTAATAATAAATGAAGAATTGTTTCAACTGGTCAATCAGCATCACGAGTCTGATAACTTAGTAGCAGAAAGGGGTCTGTCTGACATCAATTTTCAACTCCGGAAATGCAACAGATTTTGATCTCCTTTAAACCTTGAAACTCCGCCTGTCTGTTAAATCTCAAGGTCAAACTTCAGAAATAGCAAGTTGAAAAGATAAGAAATGAGGTAAGCTTGTGTTAGAGAACCTAACTAAAGCGCCTAGTACAAAATTCTTCTGTTCATATCTTATAATCACATGTAATGCAATATATATATATATAGGCTTCTTGAGTCACATTTTGATGGAGTTTCAATAAACATATCCCGGCCAAGATGGCTTATTATGGCAAGACTCAAAATGTTCTGTGCCTTAATTACCAGATTTCTTCTAACGATTTTATGCCTATTCTCGTTGATAAACGATACAAGTGCAGCCTGTAAGTGCTCGATTTTTCGATATTCTTTTTTCACATTTTTTATGTTAGATTCAACTGAACTGATATACCCTAATTAGTTTCCTTCTTCCAAACTCAGATCGTTCAATCTATGTATCGTTTACCACTAGGTCAAAATGCTTAATACTTCCACTCTATGTTTATACTATGCTGTTTTATGATCATAGTTTGAAGATGATGAACTCTCTGCACTATTGCGACAGAGAAAGTTAACTTGCCCTTATTCTCATTGACTACTTGTGCACGACTGCATCACCAAAATTTGAACTTTTAATTAATACCAATGTTTTTGAAATAATAATTATTATTTGCAATTCCATTTATATAATAAATATATAAAAAAACTATATGCCAAAGCTGATGATTGTAACTGTCGACTCTAAAACCTCGTATATGGGTTGTTTTAGTGGCTAAATCATGGGGCATACATAGGCAATACATGGAGCGCCGTTGGAGAGGTGAAGATCAACCGATTGACGGTTATTATGGTTCATCTAGACAGATTTGGTAGCATTTGGGGCTTGTCTCATGAAACCTATATTAATAAAGTTTTAGAGAGATTTTGGATGAAAGATTGTTCACCAAGTGTAGCTCCCATTGTCAAAGGTGATGGGTTTGATTTAGACTAATGCCTGAAAAATGATTTTGAAAGGAAATGGATGAAAAACATTCCACGTTGCATTTGCTGGTGCAATGTTAGGAAGATATTAGAGTGACCTAGGATTAGATCACTGGAGAGCTGCAAAGAAAGTATTAAGGTACTTTCAAAGGACTAAAGATTACATTCTTATGTATAAATGAATCAAAAATCTAGAGGTAATAGGGTACTTAAATTCAGATTTTGCTGGGTCTGTTAATTCATAGAAATCAACATCAGGTTATATCTTCATGTTTGCGTATGAAGCTTTATCATGGAGGAATTCCAAGCAATCTTTGACTGCTACTTCCACTATAAAGATTGAGTTTGTTTATTTTTTTTAGGCTACATTACATGGTGTTTCATATATGGACTTAAAGTCGTGGATTCCAATTCTAGGCCATTGAGAATATATCGTGACAATTCAATTGTTGTTTTTCTAGCTAAATATAATAAGAGTGGTAGTCAGAGTAAACACATCGACATTAAGTTTTTATCTATAAGAGGACGTGTTAAGGAAAAGAAAGTGGTCATTGAACACATTAGCATTAAATTGATAATAGCCAATCCTTTAACGAAAGGTATGGCACCAATGAAGTTCAAGGATCATGTTATTGGAATGAGATTGGGTTCCATTATATAGTTTTCATTGTATGGACAATGTTGTATTTATGAAACTCTTATAATATTTTCTCATATTATGGTGCTCATTATTGAATTTTAAGAAAATTGATTATTTTAGACCTAGAATAAATATAGGGTTTATTTATTAAGTTATGTTACCACATTCGGTTGATACAAAATATAGTATATTGTAATACATGGAAACTAATACTCAATTGCTAGAGGACTTATTGTCATAATTCATGTATTATATTTGGATCGGATTGGAATTTTATACCATGTTAAACAAATGGAATAAGTGGGAGAATGTGAAAATTTTTCATGCTCTGGTTTAATACCCATAAGTGATGCTCCAACTTTATGAATTTAGTGGATATTAATGTCTTGTTTTGTGGTAAAAATCATTGTATTTGATGGGAGCAAATTGATATAGTTTTCTAACGGATATTTGGGGTCCCCAAGCTTCTTTTCTCTTCTAAAAGTATACACCATAAAATTGGGAATTGAGAGCTTAGAAGAATTCCAAAACACAAACTCTTCAAGCAAAAATATCAATGGTTGGAGGTATTTCGTTTTATTTCGTATTTAGTTTATATGTTATTCTACCGTATATTTCTATTGTACTTACATATGTCGCTTATCTATCAAAATTGAAAGAAAAATAACATCAGCTTACTTACCTAAGGGTTTGTTTAGTTGGATGTTAATTAATAGAATGAAATGGAACAGAACGAAACGGTTTATAATGGAATGAAATTTAATATAGTAAAAAGTTGTTTTGAAGGGATGAAAGGATTCATAATGTACTGTCGTAAAATATTGTTTGGAAGATGGATGGAATGATATGTAATGTATAAGAAATGACTATTATACCTCTGATATTAAAATGGTTGTTACAGGAGATTTAACGCTATAATTTTAAAACAGAAATTATATCCAATTAAAAAGTCACGGTTCAGTCATAACCATGACAAATAATTTTTTAATATATTTTCTATTTTAAAATAGTAAAAATTTTAATAAAAGTTTTATTATTTTATTATTAATTATATACAATTTATTATTAATTATATAAAATTATTATTAATTATTTAATAAATGCCTAACTCACATGTCCCTTCTCTTGTTAGTTGTCATACTATAATTGATTTATTTTTCTCTCATGTGCCCTTCTTTTCATGTGCAAGTCTAACTCAATTACACCGTAGATTGTACACCAACTCTTGCAAAAAGTAAAAATTGTGGCAACTAAAACGCTAAAACAATAGCTACGACTCAGCCTTGAGGTGTTTCCTAGAAAAATTCGGACATTAGAAATGAGGTTATAGCTGGAGTTCATCTGGAGATCAAAAAATGAGAGCAAACGAGCAAACTGTCTAGAGAGTGAGACACAGAGGAAGAGACGATGGAGGCGTGCTATGAGCTGTGAGGAAGAGACGTTGGCGGGGTATTGCTCAGTGTGTGGTGGTCGGTCACCGGAGAGGAGAGTTGGAGATAAGGAGAGAAGGAGAAATGAAAAATGTGGGATTAGGGTTAGAAGAAATAATTGGTATTAAGAAAATTTATCGAAGATATATTAGGTAGTACATATTTATTAGTTTACGTTCCATCACAAACCTCTCAAATCGAAAATTTCTTATTTTCACTGTTTATGATGGAATGAAACGTAACATGAAACCTTACGCTTCCATCATATTATAAGATCCTCAACCAAACGATAAAAATATATTACGTTACATTCTGTTCTATTACTAACCCCTCAACCAAATAAGACCCAAATTTTTTCTAAAATTTGAAGTTTTGGATTAGGCTCAGGTTTAGATAAACGACGTAGTTTTTAATTTTTGAAATTGAAAATATATTTAATCATACTTAGTTTGGGCCTAAATAGACTCAGGCTTAGGTTTAGATTCTGAGTCGTATCATAAAATTTCGGGCCGGGCTCCAAGCCATTGCCAACAATAGTTGTCCAACGACAGTCTTCGTCCCTTCCCATGGGCTTCAAGTCCTATAATTTCATGGGCTTAAAATCACAAAAAAAATGCCTAAGCTTTGACCAAAAAGATTTACTTTATTTTAATTTAATCACTTAATTAAATTCCTTTGCTTCTTCCTCACGCAGTTCTCGATTTCAGAACCAAATTAATTGAAAACCACTCCAAGACTCACAGATTAATTAATCAGGCCTCCATTTTATAATCTTTTTCTTGTTGGACAAGCCACTGCGCCACCATTAAAGTTTCAGAGGTGCAACAGTTGCTTAATCATCCACTCACAGGTCACTATGCCAGACCACGGCTCACCACCCTCCCCCATGGTTGATCCTTACGAATACCTCCAAATCATCCCCAACCCCGATGGCACGATAACGCGAGACCCCAACAGATACCCCAAAACCGCACCTACACCTGATCCAACCAACCCCACCACCTCAGTTCTTTCGAAAGACATTAACGTTAACCAATCCAAAACAACCTCCGTACGGGTGTTCCTTCCACGTTCTGCTCTTCGTTCCTCGTCGACGTCGTCTCCTGGTAAGAAACTGCCTCTCATTGTTTACCACCACGGTGGTGGGTTCATCAACTGTAGTGCTGCCTCAACAATATTCCACGAGTTCTGCTCAAACATCGCGGCGGATGTCGACGCAGTCGTCGTCTCCGTTGACTACCGTCTCGCCCCGGAACACAGGCTCCCCGCAGCGTACGACGACTCCGTCGAGGTCCTGCGTTGGGTAAATAATACCGACGAAGTTTGGTTGCGAGACTACGCAGATTACACAAACTGTTACGTCATGGGCAGTAGTGCAGGAGCTAATATTGCGTACACCGTAGCCTTACGTGTGAGCGAGATAGCTTGCGTGTCCGATCTCCAGTCCTTGACGATCAGAGGGTTAATACTGCATCACCCATTCATTAGTGGGAATCGGAGGACGGAATCAGAGCTGAGGATGATCGACGATCCACATCTGCCCCTTTGTGTTAGCGATCTGATGTGGAAACTATCCTTGCCCGACGGGGTTGACCGTGATCATGAGTATTGCAATCCAACGGCGGAGGACGGTTCTCAGCATTTAGAGAACATCAAGCGGCTAGGATGGAGAGTGTTGGTGACAGGATGTGAGGGAGATCCCCTCATTGACCGCCAGATTAAGATGACGGAGATGATGATGCATAAGGGTATAACAGTCATTAAACGGTATAGTGAAGGAGGGTACCACGTGGTCGAAATTAAGGATGTTTCAAGGGCTAAGTCGTTACATGTGCTATTGAAAGGATTTATTAACAGTCAATAGTCAATACTGTCTCATTGATTGGTGCATGTGATTGAAATAATCAACCTCTAGAAATAGAGGAAGTCTTGTCTTGTTAATGAAAAAAATGTATCATAGGCCTTTGGTTCCAAGTTATTGCAATTAGGAATAAAATAAAATTTTATTATGCAAATCTAAATTTAGGTAATAATTTTAATTTTTTATTTCATAATAACTACTTATTTTATAACTATTTATAATTATTGCAAAAATCATAATCTTACTAAAAAATAACGATAATAAGCAATGATTAAAAATTAACCTGATTTAACCGGTTCAATTGTAAAAATTTTGAATTGTCAAATTTTTCGGTTCAATTTACTTTAATAACTTTTATTGTTAAAAACTGATCATTTTATTAATCAATCAGTCAATTTTTATAAATTAATAAGTTTGTATAAACCATAATTAATTAATTAATTTTTATTTAATAATATCTTTTTTAATTAAGCTTCAAATTCATCAATTGACAAGGACAATCTCTTTAAATCATATTTCATATTCTTTAATTTTATTTAATCTTTAGCTAATTTTATGACAGACGAATACCGGTGGAACTTTTTAAATCTTAAATCTCTTGTCTTACCAATTTAACTTTAAGTTCGATTTTTAAAATATCGATAATAAGTGAAGATAGAATTTAAATCTTATAAAATATTAATTCAAACCCAAAATAAGGCTATAGGTTAAAGTTTAAGCTAAAAAACAGTCTAAAATTTTTAATGCTTTGATAAATAAAGAAACATTAAAATTTTAAATTTGAGTATGGATGGCTTATCTAGAAAATTGATTTTTATAGAATTTTGAATATTTGTTTCTATTTCAACTCAAATTTAATTAAATTAAACTTTATTCAAATAACTACTATTTGGACTTGGTCTAACATGACCTATGTTGTTAAGACCTACACATTGTAACCAACAATGTAATCATCTTATCATGGAATACTATGTATGAAGTACATTTTTTCTACACTAAAGTCTTTCTTGTAGAAAAGAAAAGTCGAAATAGATTGACATTTCAACAAACAAAGCCTTGACTTTAGGCTATAAAATGGCTAACATTTGCCTTTTTATGGAATCATCAACTCTAAGTAACAATACTCTGAAACCCTAGCAGAGGACCACCCACTACTACAAATTCCATGAGCAACATGGGTTCTAACGGCCACCGTCACAATGTCTCCGACCACAATGCAGACATCTTACACCAGTTTAGGAATACTGGTAATCCAGACCAACTCGATCCATACAAGCATATCCATATTGTCCAAAACTCTGACGGCACCTTCACACGCACCCTTCAAGTACCTGAAGTGCCAGCTACACTTGATCCCAACTCTCCAACCAAGGTTCTCACCAAAGACATCCCCGTCAACTCTTCAAACAACACTTGGGTACGAATATATCTGCCACAAAAGGCGATTGATTCACCTGTCACCGAAAAGCTTCCTCTTGTACTCTACTTTCATGGTGGAGGGTTCGTTCTCTTCAGTGCAGCCTCAAAACTCATTCATGATTATTGCTGTCAGATTGCTCGTGAACTTGATGTTATCGTTGTCTCATTGGAGTACCGTCTCGCACCGGAGCACAGGCTCCCGGCTGCCTATGACGACGCAGTGGAGACGTTACACTGGACGAGAACCGCCGACGACCAGTGGCTGAGAGAATGGGCTGACTACAACAAGTGTTTTCTCATGGGGTCTAGCGCAGGAGGTAACATAGCATATCAAGTTGGCTTACGTGGAGCTACTATAGTCGATGATCTTGAGCCTTTGAAGATCAAAGGGCTGATATTGCAACAACCCTTCTTTGGTGGGGTCAAGAGGACTGAGTCAGAGATGCGTCTTGCAAATGACGCTCTTCTGCCCTTGACTGTTTGTGACCTCTTGTGGAACTTGTCACTACCCATTGGGACTGATCGTGATCACGAGTATTCGAATCCAACGGTAGGAGGTGGGTCAAAGGAGTTAGACCGCATCAGATCACTGGAATGGGCGGTGATGATCACCGGCAGCGATGGAGATCCATTAGTTGACAAACAGAAGGAAGTGGCTAAGCTGATGAAAGAAAAGGGCATACGAATTGCAAGTCATTTTGGTGAAGGAGGTAGTCATGGAGATCACTCGGAACCTGATAAAGCTATGGCATTCTTAATGTCCATGAAAGAGTTTATTTTGGCTGCAGTCAACGAGTAGGGCTGTAATTAGAAAAAATATATATATATATAAATAAAAGATGAAAGACATAATAAAATAAATAAAAATATATATAAATAAAATGACGCAGAACTTGACAAGAATAGCCAGGTTTCAGGTTTTTCTGTAGCAAACTTGAGAACAACATGGATTCTTTCAAGTATACTTACACTGTCTCCGACACCCAGGAAACCATTCTCGACCCGAGTAAGAATGTCCTTACCCAAGAACAACAGCATGATTATAGGATCTGCAACCTCGTCCCCAACCCTGACGGTACCATCAAACGTCTAGTTCAATTTCCTGAAGCCCCACCATCTCCCGATCCCACCTCTCCAACCAAAGTTCTCACCAAAGACATCACCCTTAACGAAGCAAACAAAACTTGGGTCAGAATATATTTGCCTCGTGAAACGCTTGACTCATCCACTACCAACAAGCTCCCTCTCATAGTGTATGTTCATGGCGGAGGGTTCGTTATGATGAGTGCAGCGTCAGAAATCGTTCATGATTATTGCTTTCAAATGGCGAATGAATTTCCGGCTATAGTTGTTTCCTTAGACTATCGTCTGGCGCCGGAGCACAGGCTTCCGGCGGCATACGACGACGCCGTAGAAGCCTTGCACTGGGTGAAAACCACCGAGGAAGAGTGGGTGGCTGACAGAGTACGGTGATTACAGTAAGTGTTTTCTCATGGGGGCTAGTGCAGGAGGCAACATAACGTATCACTTGGGCTTACGTGGAGCTACAGGTGTCGATATCTTGACCCTTTGAAGATCAAAGGGCTGATATTGCAGCAACCATTCTTTGGTGGGGTCGTTAGGAGTGAGTCAGAGGTTCGACTGGCCAATGACGTGGTCTTGTCCACTCCTATTATAGATCTCATGTAGCACTTGTCACTGCCGATTGGGGCTGACCGCGATCATGAGTATTCAAATCCAACGGTGAGAGGAGGGTCAAAGGACTTAGATCAAATAAAGTCGCTGGGATGGCGTATGTCATTTGGCTATAACGTTGACATTTCAAGATAAATTATTAGATGAACTTTCTCCTTGTGCACGAAAAAATCAAAGAGTAGGTAAAACTAAAGGGCAGGTAAATCATGCCAGTTGACATATTGTTCACTTATCTTTAACTCGTTAAATATATATATTTTTTAAAAATCAAATACAATAAAGCTTGCAATTTTATTAATGCGAGACAAACTTATAATAAAAAAATAGGGTTAATTGTTAAAAAAAACTCAAACTTTTGTCAATTTTTTAATTATAGCCCGAGTTTTAAAAAGTAGCAATAAAATATTCAAATCTTCAATATTTTTCAAATCTATCCCAAACTTTAAAAAGTGGCAATAAAATGTTTAAACTTTCAATTTTGTTCGATTCTAGTCTGACGTTATTTGTTATTCTCCCTATGCAGCTCTTCATTTTTAGTTTGTTCTCCATATGTTCTTAGTGTGAGGGCATCGAGCTGCATAATCTGAAAATTGAAGGGTGAGGACGTCGAGAGAACAAACTGAAAACGAAGGAAAAAACTGAAATCAAAGCATAAAGTCGTCGAAGCTGCGTAATATGATTTAAGTTCTTTTTTAACAACAACGTCGTTTCATTAATCTTTATTTATTGTGTTAATTTTGGCTGATATATATTAATAGTTAAGGTTTCTGAAACATATGGCAAGCCACGTCGATAAACTTAGTAGAAATATTAACGTGGGGCTGAAATTGAAAAAAATTGAAAATTTGAACATTTTATTGCTATTTTTTGAAATTTAGGCTAGAATTAAAAAAATTGAAAGGAAAATTTTGTTGCTACTTATAATCTTCAAGCTATAATTAAAATTTTGACCAAAGTTTAGGTTTTTTTGTAATTAACCCTAAAAAATAATTCTAATTATCAAACAATAGTTATTTATTTATAGAAAAGTAAAAAATAATGGTAATGCAAAATAATAATAATAATTTTATTAACTTATTTATTAGTAGATGGATTGTCAATTAGTTATTAAAAATTTATTCTCCAAATTAAGCAACACATGTACCATAAATTATACTCTGACAATTATTTAAGGACTATTTGTTTCTATTTATGTATTTCGTTTTTTGTTTTGTTTTCAAATTTATATTAAAAAAACTTGTCTATAAGTTTATAATTTTGATTTCTTTCAATTTTCATAAAAAGCGATTTTTATTTTATGTTTCCTATATTTTTCATAATATCATTTACCATCATCTAAATATATATTATTTAATATTAACTACCAATAAGAATTATTACATTAATATTATATTTAATTATTTAATATTAATTATTAATAAACATTATGAATAGTTTAATTTAATAAATTTATTCAATTTTTATAATTAATTTAAATATTAAATTTAAAATAAGACAATTTAATTAACAATTATTAATAAATATAATTTAAGTTCATAATATTTTCAAAATACATTACTTTTAATAAATTTGGTCTAATTATTAAAAAAACATAAGACATAAATAAAAAATAAACTATTTATTCTAATAAAATATAACAATTTTAATGATATTTTTAATAAATATTATATGAAAGATTAAAATAAAATTATTTGATTAATTTATTTTAAAAACAATTTATCTTAATTTTATATAATATATAACTTCTAATCGTTAACTAGTAATTTATTTCAAAGAAAGCAGGTTTGGTAATAAGTTGGGTCGGGCCATTGCTAATATGAACTATGGCTTTGCCTTTATTACCAGGCTCAGTCGGGTCCATGAGGTCAGACAGAAGACATAGCTTCAAGCCTACTGATAAACCTCTTCCATCTGCAAAAGGACATATTTTAGTCCTTTATACTCTTTAAAGTTATCATAATTTAAGTTTGGTTATACTATTTAAATGAGTTTTTTAATACTCTTAGATAAGTAAAATCATTAACGCTAATCAAAATTTCATTAGCTTAAATTTACGTGATAATACGAACTTGAGATTTAAATGAGTTGATGGTCGACATTAACATTAAACAAGTCGTTTGTAAAAAAGCCGTTAACATAATTTTTAAAAAATTAGAAATTATATATATTTAAGGATTAATTAATACGATTTTATAACACTCAAAATGTAATTTTTATTGAATATTAAGGTATATTATTCGAAAATTTGATATGTAATCTTGAATTTTAAGAAGATATAAGAGATACATAAATAAAATTTTTTGCTTATAGAATATGGTATTATATTATAATTTAGTCATTAAGTCTTGAAATGGACGATTCTAATATTTAGAGTTGAAAAGAATAGTTACGAAAGGTTTTTCAAATTAGAAGAGATCTTTATCTATCAATATTTCTAATTTCGAATTTTCTTGATTCCCACTTAGATATAAAAAATTTTATAAACATGTCTATTTTGATAGTATGTCTCTTTAAAGTGAAAATGAAATCTATTCTTTGTTTTTTCTTTTCCATTCATTCGGATCTCTTCCGTTTTGTCGATTTTGTCCGGATCTTCTTTTCTTCTCAAGAAAAAGGGAAGAAGCAAGATTTTCTTCAGTGAATGCCTCTTATTTTTGTTTAGTCCCTTTCGCTCCAAAAGTTATTTCTATTTTTATATTTGTTTCTTCCTCCCTTTCGTGATAATGTTTGACTATTAACTATTAGATCCCTCCAATCACTCACTTAACACTAACACAATTAACTAATATCAATTCATTTTCATGTATGACGTTTTACATAAGGTTGGAGCTACCAATCTATTCTATGTCATTTTCTTGCTCTCAAATCCAATCACTAAACTATACATTACAAAACCCAGAAAAACAAGTACACCACACACAACTATCCAGGGACCAAATTGGATGACTATACAAACAGTATATTAATCAAGAAATAACATATTCAAAAGTTATTTAATTTTTAAATTTTTTAAATTCACTATTAAATTTTTTAAAATTTTAATTTAGAAATTAGTGATTAACCTTTCAAAATAAATAAAATGTCAGGCTAAAACGTTATTTTTATTTACGTGATTTATAAACAAATAGTCACGTAACTTTTTACGAATACGTCAGTTAAGAAAAATAATAATTTAACTTAATTTATACTAATTTTAAAAAAATAATTATTAAATTAAAATTTTAAAAAATTTATTGACAAAATTTTTGAAAATTTAAGTACTTCTTAATTTATTATCTCCCGTCAATCAATTATTAAGTAATGACCATATATGTCCACATCAAGAAGCTGCCTTCTCGTGATAAATACACAGTCACTCACTAATCACCTAATTATAGAAATCACGATTAAAGATGAGGAAGGGTTCTAGGTGGCAAATTCAAGACTAATCTCTATACTTAAGAATCTTGTTAATTGATTAATACCTGAAGTGTAACAAATTTTATAGATTTTGATCACGATAAGAGATATGAGGGATCGTATTCTTGCAATTCGTCGTCATGTCTACACATTTCATTATCAATAGTGCACAGCCGAGAGAAAAGACAAGCAAAAATTTGGAACAAACAAGACAACGAATAGCGATTGATTAAGAGATATGTGTGTATCCTGGCGTGTAATTATGGAAAAATGAAGGAAAGGGTATCCGAAATTCAACGTGATCTGTGATCTTTGTCACTATGTGGTCCTAACTGGCTCTAAGTAAAGTCTAAATTGAACGTACCAAAAGTGAGCTAATCTCCTAGGTAATGTTGGCGGTCGGTATTAGTTTGATTAGATAATATATATGTATTGTCATTAAGTAATGGAAATCCAGTTAATATTGGTTAGACAACAACTCAAAACTCCTATCTTCTTTGTCGTAGGCAATGTTGTGTTCTTAGTTTCGTGTAATGAAATCAATGGCAGCAAGAATACACACAAAGATTGGTCACTTCCCTTCCCTGACTCTTCACGATATAGATGTCAAACTCTTCTTAAACTTCAATTTATATTATATATAACGTGAATTCATAATATTTTCTATACAATACCATGATTTGCTCAGCACCGTCCTCGATAACAACAATCTGTTCTCCATCTATTGAATAGCCAAACAGAAAATACTACAAGAAAATTGCGAATTAGTGTCGGAATATTACTGACGACACAATTTTCGTCGCCGTTTACCGACGGAACGTAAATAATCCGTCGGAGAACAGAAAATTTTTACGACGGACA
>JAOQMS010000007.1:28531847-28546965 GCA_027563885.1 Erythroxylum longipes
GTATCAGAGCAAGCAAAAATACATGCAAGTCAGTAAGTGAGCTAGGTTCGCAAGCATGCAAACAAGTAAGCCAGGCATGCATGCATGCAAGCGTTAGACTCCGGAAACGGGGTCTAACAGAGTTGGTATCAGAGCAAGGAGTTAGACTTCGGAAATGGGGTCTGACAGCAACTCCCATGAATATCAATGAAAGTTTAAGCTCATGTGATTATACAGGGATGACAGATGCAACATTGTACAAGAGTTTAGTTAGACAACTAATTTATGTTACAAATTCTCTCCCTAATGTTGCTTTCTTAGTTGGAGTAATATCTTGATTTATGTATGAGCCAACCAAGCGTCACTACAGAGCAACCAAAAGGATACTTTGGTATTTAGCAAGAACAACTGAGTATGAAATATGGTTTTGAAAGGCAGATGAGTTCAGTCTTAAGGGATTCAGTGATAATGATTAGACGGGTTCTGTCGAAGATAGACGAAGTACATTAGGAAGTTGTTTTATTCTTGGAAAAACTGCTGTATCTTAAAGCTAGAAGAAGCAAGCTACAATAGCTCTTTCATCTAGAAAGGCAGGGTATGTAGCTGTAATAGTAGCAGCTTGTCAAACAGTCTGGTTACGAAGAGTTTTATGTGATCTAGGTGAAGATCCAAAGGAAGCTACAGAAATAATGTTTGATAACAAGTCTACAGGCATGCTCACTAAGAATCCAGTGCATCTTAGTAGAACAAAACACATAGAGCTCAAGCATCATTTTATAAGGGAGTTAATGGCCAAAGGATAAGTCAAGTTGGAAAGTTGCAGAACCGGTGAACAAGTGGCAGATTGATGACTAAAAGCTTGGCACAAAAGAAACATGAAGAGTTCTATTTTCACTTGGGAGTCATCAAGTTCAAATAAAAGGGGAGTGTTAGAAGTTACTTTTGATTCAAACTCTACTATTAGTGTTTGTTAGCACAAAAAAAATCCTATAGATATTCTAGCTATTATGCTTTCTATTATTTAGCTTGTATATGTTAAATCAGTTCAGATTTTTCAGGCCAAGTTGTTTCTTTCACGTGTGTTACTGATGTATTGTAATGCATATAAGGCTGCAAGATAAGTTAATGAAACATTTATCCGCAGAATCAATTTCTTCTTGCAAAAACGATTGTTGCACTGTCAAATTTCCAACATCTTATACTTATAAAAAATAGCAATTAAAGGATTTTACAAAAATAAATTTAAGCCAGGATCACCACCGCAATTATCGTATTACTTGCTAAGACTTAGCCTTTGAATAATGATGAACAATGCAGGTATAAAAATATCTAATGTGGATTATTGGATTGATGCTAATTAAATTAAGTATTTCATTTAATTCTGAATCACGATCTGGTTAAATAATTCACTCTTAATTTATTACGTATCTATAAAAAAGTAATGACTAAGAATTTCATGAATAAACATCATAATTGCAAATAGAATATAAATTAAATAATGTCTAATCATTCAATATTTTTTTAATTTAATGTCAAATTGTTTAAACTTTCAATTTAGTGAGAAAATTTTAAAATATTAAAAAATTCAAATAAGTTCATACACAATTGAGCACTTACAAATCAAAATTTTATGTAATTAATCAAGTTTGTATTCAATCAATCAAAAAATAACAATTCAAATTAAAAATGATACGAATAAAATTAAGATATTCATGTCTGATTATATTCAACTATTTTATTGATACCGGTAAAAATTATTCAAATTACTGGCATTATTAAAAGGTGATGAGTTAGTATTTTCATAAAAGCTCTGTGATTGATGGATTGTGGGTTATCAATATTATAAATAATAAAGATATTATATTTATAAAATATTTAATAATAACTTAATATATAATTTTTTATAAAAATTATGCAGACTCTGTTGCAGAACAGAGCATGCTCTGTTTGAATTTTCTGTGTATTTTCCTTGCATGAAGATTGAAGAGGAAATAAACTAAAAACCTTTTCTAAATCATAATAAGAAGAAAATAGGAAAAAGGGGTACAAAAATTTTAGCTGATATTCAGCATTTTATTTGTTCCATATATCTCTCTTAATCTGCTCTTTTTGTTCTTAACCAAAGCTATTCAATTTCTCTTTTGTTTTTGGACCTATATGGCTTTTCCTTTCTTCACTTTCTTCTTTTGGATTCATCAGGAAAAGACCAACGAGCCTGCCTGTTTGTTCTTTTAGGAGAAAAATCCTACATAACTTTGTTTCAGCTACTTCTCTGATGAACGAACCCAATTCGTGAACATCTCAAGAGTCTTCATGTCAGCTCTGTAATGCTTCTGTGTGAATTCCAGGAGTGTTGGCCATGTGAAATCTGGATATATTCTGGGATTGCAGGAATCGACCAATTCAGATGGTGGAGTTATTAGCTTGTCATTCCTGGGACAGAGAAAGAAAGCAAGAGATTTCCTTGGCGTTTCACTGTTAACCACTGCTCGATGCAAGCAACTCTTGTATCTTCCGTTGGAAAGAGCCTAAAGAACCCAAAAAAGACAAGAAAGGCCGCCACTACATTGTTCAATCTGATTTGACTAATTAATGAATAATCATCGAATCTGATTAGTTAAGAGTAATGCTCTTACCATGAAGGTGTCCCCAATGTTGACGACAAAAGCTTCAAAATTTGGGCTAATCGAATGCCATTCATCGTCTACAAACACTTGAAGACCGCCAACTTGGTCTTGATGAAGGATGGTTAGTGATGTTGGATCACAATGAGGTCCTGTTCCTAATGTAAGATCAGGTTTTCTGCATGGTGGATAGTAATTAAGCCTCATTATCGAATCGTTTTCTTCGAAAATTTCCCTGAAATGGGCTCTGCTTACACCAAGACTCATTCCCAGTAGCTCCATGATTCCTAGTGACAGTGTGCTCATGGCTTCACAGTAATCCTGATACACCCTCCTGAAGAAAACCAGAAAGAAAAAGAACTCAGCTTTGGTAATTTAATCAGTGGCAAACAAAGAAAATTGTAAAGGGTGGATTGTGCTGTACCCGAATTCTTCAAATTCCTGACCCAGTTTCTCGAGCAAATAGTTCTGCACAATCTCGGCAGAGTTCTTCTCAGCAGAGAATCGAAAAGAGAGAGTTTCTTTCCAAGGAAGTTTGGAAGAAAACCTGCCGGTGAAACTACTGGCATATCCACAGTGCTCGCCGGTTTTCCTCTCAGCCTTTTGCTTCTCGCAGAGTGATAACTCAAAGAAGCTGTCCATATATCGATGAGCATCAGAGATGAGTTTCTTGTCGACCCCATGATTAACGACGAGGAAAAAACCATGTTTTCGGCAGGCTTCACCAACTAGCCTTGAAGCTTCCATTGCAGCAACAGGATCATCGGAGAGAAAGCCTCCCAAGTCGATGAGAGGGACTTGGAGCTCTGGTGCATTGACGCATGGTTTTTCATCGTCCGGCCAAATGAACTGTTGAGGTATATTAGACTGGTGCATAAGCTTTCTGGCGTCAAAAACTAGCGAACTCTGTTCATCTTTGGCTTCATGGTTTTGATGATGTACTGAAGATGGCATGTTTCTGAAGCAGTCTATTGCCATTGCATTTACAAGTTGCAGAAACCAGGAAAGTCTGTGCAAGTTTCCAAGATTTGTGATAGAAGAAAAACCCAATACTTGGAATCTCTTATAGCTTTTGTTTTGCACAAACACAAGTACTTGATGTGGGGTAGAATTGGACAAGAAGGTGTTTGTGATTGGGAAAATTGGGTTGTGGTTCAATTTTTGGGAGTGGTGTTCCTTTTATTTATAGTTCTTCAGGGAAAGAGAGGCTAATCAGCTAATGTAAACCTATGTTTATTGAACTCTTCGATGTCTACTATTACATACGACCCATGACTTCATGTTCTGCTCCTGATAAGGCCAAAGCCCACCTGAAAGGGTACTGGAGGGTCCTATGCACCTTTTTCTTGGAAGAAACACTCAAACACACCGCATTTCGATAAAACAAACTTGAATATGCCTCCTTCTCGTGTTGGTATTTTGTATTGGTTCTAAAAGAAAAAAACTCAAAATGGTATGTGAAACGAATCTTCAATTACAATGTTTTAAGGGTTTTGAGAACAGTTTCTGATAAGGAGTGTTTTGTGTGGCTAACTTAGAAATGATTTGTTTAGTACAACATGCGAGAGTTTCTTGAAATTACATAGAAATGATAGAAACTAAAGAGCTATAAGACTTTCTTTCAAAAGGACACGATGGCTTCAAAGAAATTGCGTGTCACTAAGAAATGCCCTCAAGTTGGTGGTGCTTGATATATACAATTCAAGCAATGTCTTGGAGTTTAGGTTACCAGAAATGTGTCATCACCAGTTTGATGTTCTCTTTTCTTCTAATAATGAGGTGGTCGAATTCATATATATATATATATATATATCTCGAGTATTTAACAAAATAATTAATCTATTAAGGTTCAATGAATTTTGTAGATATAAGAAGAACTTCCAATAAATAGAATCTTTTTTAGGTAGGTATTAAAAGGATTATTTTTGCAATACTTGATTTTTGTTTGATAATGAGATGTAAGAAGAATGTGAACGTAGATTTGATTCTTTAACTTTTACTTATTTGATTATTATAAATGTATAAAATAAGGAACGATAAAATTAAAATAAAATTTAAATAATCACAAAAAATTTTTTAGGGGGTGTAAGTATAATTGAAAATCAAATATCAGGAATAATAAATAATAAAGATATTAATATAATATTATCAAGATATTATATAATTAACTAATTAAAAATTATTTTATTTTATTTCATTGATGATATTTCAAGTAAAGCAATTTTTTTAGTTTTTTTAAATTTTATTCTTATCTTAAAATTACTTAAAAATTAATAATTTATTGAATCGCTAAAAATAATTTTGATTAATTATCTATAAAATGCAATATAAAATATATTTTAATTAATCAATCCATCACTATTCCTACTGTTCTATGGCATAATTTTTAAGTTATTCAATCATATTTTTAGTGATTTTACATTAAATGTATAATCATAAATTCTATCTTCAATTTCATTTTCACTTTCCACTCTTATTCTTTTATATATATATATATATTTATATATATATATTCCTTTGTTATTGATTATGAATAACCGAGAACTTGAGATTTTGAATTTGAATCTTCTTAACTCTTTGAGTTTTCGTTTTCCAAAGAATTTATTATTGATTATTACATGTTACCAACAACAACTCTTAAGCTTGTTTGCATTAACTTCTCTCACTTATTAATAGTTCCATCATAATCTGTAGAAAAGTAAAACTTGGAATGCATACGGCACATTGAAAAAGTGACGATACGGTTCTTTTAACAACACTCAATTGTTATGTTTCATTGACTTTTCTACTCCATTATTGCAAGAAAATACTGTATAATACGGCAATGTTTGCCACGAGGTTAGTAACTCAGACCCGTCTTCTGTTCCCTGTCAATGTTGCCGAGTTCTATTTACTTCTGCTGCTGTTGAAGAGGAATAAGATAAGAGAGTACTTCTAATGTTCACAGGCTTATCAACCAAATTTGTTGTTACTATCGTAAGGACTTACACATATCGCTTCTCTTCAACTTTTCTCAATGTAATTGGTAGTCTCTAATGCCTGCACGTTTCATGAGAGCTTCATACACTTTTCCCTCTTTTTTCAAATCTCAAATGTGTTGATGCATCGTAAGACAACAAAGATAAATCCAGAAGACTGGTCATTATAAACGATGGAATTTCTGAAACTCCTGAGTTCAAAAGCGAAAGGACAAGGAAATGTATACGTCGTACCACCTGCCAGATGAAGCCTTACCATGTCATATACAAGAGAAGGGACAAAGCATTTTATATGGCACAGTTGTATTCTTCATTTTGCTTCCTAAAAGACACAGAAAATATAGCAAAAAACCAAAAAAGCTTTTAATTCCTATGGAAGTTGGGAATAGTTTCAACCTCTAATGTAATGGGATCCTATGCTAAGAAAATTGTAGTTTAAGGTTTGGATTAAATACACTGAAGTCCTCTGTAGATTGATCATTTTTTAAAATTTTAGTTTTTATCGTTTGAAAACTATCACTTAATTTTTTATGGTATAATTTAATTATCATGTAATTTTTCCCATATTTTGTTAATTAATTAATTATTTTTACTTAAAACTACCTAGTATTAAAATTTTAAATTCTAATATAATGTTATTTTAAAATTATGAATGAATGGAAAATTAATAAAATGTGATGAAAGGACTTATATGCTAGTTAAATAATACTATAGTTTTGAAAATATAAGGATTGAAATAGAAAAAAGTCTAATTACATAAAGGTTTAGCATAGTTAACTCTTACGATCTCTTTGTTAGTTAGGAGAAAGGTTACGTCCTACTAAATTTTCTCAGACCTTGTTGTTATTGTTGTAACTTTTAACGTTTTTATAATTATTAATTTTAAGATAAATCCAAGGACAAAATTAAGTTTGCATAAGCAATTATGTCATGCATATAGGATATATCAAGAGAATATGTTCGTACCAACTTGTGTGCTTTACATAGTTTACGTAGTTGTTGCATATGTTTAGAAGTCTTCATTTATTACTATAAAGGATTTTTAACTTGCATAAATTCTACTACATTGTTCCCATTAAGAATTAAACTATTAAAGTATACAAAGTCTATATGCTTCTTGTTGGGATTTTACATAAGATGAAATACGTTAGTTATTAATTTTAACTAATAAATGTATTTAATAGGAAAAAGAGTTTATTGTTACTTAAAATAAAGAAGGTCCTCACTCTTTTAAATGTATTCTAAATGTAAATTTGTTTTAATAATTGTAAATATTATTCGAGTTGCGGAAATAACTTCTTTATAAAAATACAAAGAAAAGAATGCGAAAAATTGATATTCTTTCTCTAGACTCTCACAAGGAGGGGGCCTTGTGCATTGAAGTTTGTTAACTTGTTGACTTTATATTTTGAGAAAGAAACAAGGACTAATACATCGGTAGAATATAGTATACTTAACATTTACACTAGAAAAATCATCATTGTTTGTTTGTTTTATTTATCACACCTATTTCAAATTTATTTATATTCACAAAGTCTAAATAAAATTATATAAACAAAAGATAACAAAGGAAATAAGATAATGAAGAAATTTGATTAATTCATATTTAAATTGGACATTGAATAAAAATGCCTAAATATATCCTAATTAAAAATAATATTTAAGAAGTATAATTTCTTTTATTCCCTCTTTTTTTCCAACTATTTTTTTATTTTGATGTTTTTTATTGCCATTTCTCTTTTGTTATTGGGAAGAGGGGGTAAATTGTCATACTAGATATGCCTTCGATCATCAGAAATTGTCATACAAGATAAGTTTTAGAATCTTCATCATTTAAACAATTTAAAATAGTAGAATGATTTGATTAAATTAAATTAGGGCTATTAAAAAGGAAATAGCCCACCTAAAAATTATGATGTAAAAACCTAATTCTACATGGTTAATAAATAAAAAGGATGTCTATTCATTTCAGTATATATGAAATACTAGTTAATTATATAAATATATAAACTGAAATAAAGAGAAATGGTTTTTGTTTGTGTGTGACATGTAGTAGTAGGTCTTTACATAAGCTTTTAGGTGTATAGATTTATCTATTGAAAAGTTAAGCTTAGAGAAAAATATAAAGTTTTAGTTTGGAGAATTTGATTAAATATTACTAATTTTGTAGCATAAAAACTTTTGAAAAAATTATATAACACAAATAAGTATCTACTACTTTGATTTTATTTAATTTTTTAAAATCGGAATCGAAAATTAACCTAATAAAACAAGAGATTTAAGATTTAAAAGCTTCAATCAGTATTAGACCGTCATAAAACCGGTTAAAGATTGATTAAAATTAAAGAATTTAAAATATGATTAAAAGAAATTATTCTTATTCATTGATGAATTTAAATTTTAATTAAAAAAGATTGTTAAATGAAAATTAATTGATTTATTTTAGTTTATAAAACTTATTAATTTACGAAAATTGACCAATTAATTAATTAACTGATCAATTTTTGACAAAAAGAGTTATTAAAATAAATCGAATTGAAAAATCAAAAAGTTAAAAATTGTACCGAAAAATTGAAAAGTTCAAAGTTTTCATGATTAAACCGTTCGAACCGGTTGGATTTTTTATTTATTAATTTTATCCATAACTACACTTTTAGAACAAATAAGACCTAAAATCTTAATAAAATTATATTTCTTTCAATTTTTAGTAATTAAGTCATCAATTTTAAATGATTGAGGAATCCAGATTAACCAAATATGGTTATAGTTTTGAAAATAATTCCTGCAAATGGTTAAAAATGAAATTACTTCTTAATATTTTATAAAATAGGTGTTACTAATTAATATCAGTAAAAATTTACCCAGAATTTTTGTAGAATTTTGATATAACAATCTCATATTTAACCTGAATAATGCATAATTTCCATAGAAGAGTGAGTTATGCACTTCGTAATTTTTTGTTTCTTAAAAGAACTGTTACTCCTTAAACATGATAATTTGAACGGTTGGCACTTGTGTAGGAACATGTTCTCCACAGTTTTCAACAAAAGCCCTACCCGGTAAGTTCATCATAAACTAATCACTTAAACCTTCTTCATTATTGCCAAATAAAAAAGCACTTTTGGATGACTAATTAATTTGCATTATTTTCAAAACAAGTTAAACCAGTGTAATAAAAAGTTTAAATTTTAAAAAATTTAATGGGAAAAGTTGGTGCTTGTGTGGGAACATGTTCTCCGCATTTTTCAACAAAAGCCCTACCCGGTAAGTTCATCATAAACTAATCACTTAAACCTTTTTTATTATTGCCAAATAAAAAAGCCCTTTTGGATGACTAATTAATTTGCAATGTTTTCAGAACCAAATCATAAGTTAAACTGGCAAAACAAAAAGTTTAAATTTGAAAAAATTTAATCGGTATTAGAACGTTATAAAATCAATTAAAAATTAAATAAATTTTAAAATTTTAAAAAATGATTAAAAAATTGTCCTTATTTATTAAAAAATTTAAAGTTTAATTTAAAAAGAGACTACTAAATAAAAATTAATTGGTTTATTTTAGTTCATAAAAACTGGTTAGTTTATACAAATTGGCCGATTAATTAACAATTTGATCATTTTTAATAACAAAAATTATTAAAATAAATCAAATCAAAAAATTTAAAAATAAATCGAAAAGTTAACTAGTTCAAAATTTTCACTGTTAAACCAGTCGATCCGATTCGGTTTTTGAAATGCTCTTAGTAATGAAAATGATATATTCAATGTTTAATCATTTTAATTTTTATATTACTATAAAAATTTTTAGTTTTTTCAACCAAGTTCAACCCTTTTTTTTTCAAAAATTTAGGAGCAGAAAAATTTCTTCTTTTTAAAATAATTTATTTTTTCATTTATCCCCCCATTTCCTTTCAAATTAATATTTATTTATTCTTAAAAAGTTTAGAATTTGATTAAAAACTTTTAAAAGTTCAAAATTAATATAAAAAGAAACTTTACCGATGAATTTATGAGTCATTACCCTTAATGAAAAATTGTTTTTTTATTTAGATCTTCAACATTTGTTGTTAAACCTAGAAAATTGTTGATAGCTATTTGAAGTTAACAAGCCACCACAGAAGAATGGAAGCATTTTTACTCTTGCGATGGCCGCATCAAATCCTCTATATTTAATTATTATGTTTCAATCATGTTTCATTAAATTATATCTATAAATTTATATAGAATTTATGTAAAAATGTGGATGAAATTTAATAAAATATTATAGAAACATTATAACCTGTACAAAAGATTTAATGGAGTGATAGCACCAACTATTTCAAACTACAAAAACAGCCATGGGCATCTATGTTCTTGGAGTTGACTTTGTGTAGTTTATACGTAAAAAGCACTAACTAAGCACTTCTTTCTTCTATGTATATCATCTGACTGGGAAAGAATTTAGCCTCAAGCTCATGATGTCTTCCTTTATATATTTATATATATATATACACAAAGTCAAACTCCAAGGAAAATTCACCTTCAATAAGGGACAATTGATCTTTACTTGATTCTGTCATTTATTCTTTTATGAGAAAATGGATATGAAAACAAATGATTTCTTATCATATAAGAATTGAATATTTACTGATTTCCCGCTTTTTGTAACATGAAAACCAAATATGAAGGATTTGTATAGGTTTCTGTTCTTATTTATTCCATGAATAACTTAACATTTGACCTCAAATTATAAACCACATCTCTTATAGGTTCTTGAAATTGTTTTGGTATGTAAAATTTTAAATTGTAAAACACTTTATTTAAGAATTATTACAATAATTACATATAACACAATCATAATTACAATAAAGATCGGATCCTGATTGCTTACTAAAACAATCATGTTCCCGATCCCGATCCCGATTCCGGTCCGATTGTTGTTATATCCTATAGGTCTCTTTAGGATTATGACAATATTTTCTAAGTATATGATAGAAGGTTATCGGGCAGGGTTGGTTTGGTGTAATCTGAACTGAAAGTCTCCAAATCTACGAGCTCCTAAGTTGACCATTTTCTTAGACTAGGTCAATAAGCAGGATGGAAACTCCAGAGTAGGACAAGACAATGCTGAGTGAGATTAACTACAGCAAACCTGAACCTAATAGCTTGCTTATTACTAATTCTAAGCTCATATAAACTCCATAAGGTCCAATAATACGAAAAAAGGCAAGCTTTTTTGGTACATGTTGGAATTCCAGGAGAAGGTCAAATTTGATTAGCTAGTTAATTATAATGCAATCTCTTATTTCTTGACATTGTCATGTCCCTTCAATCGTGAGTAATTAGTGGTATCCTGAATTTTGATAGACGATTTATAAATCTTTTCGTTACATACAGAAGAAATAATCCATCAAAGAATTTGAATTTGTTAAACCTTCTTTACCACTAAACTAACCCTCAGATTTGAGTAATGAGAAGTACCGTTAGACATCATTAACGATAAAACAAAGTTTAATAGGTGGGCATGCACATCAAATCTTTTGTTTCACTTACTCTGTGCTAACTTTGTTCCGTTAAATCTTATCCATATATTTATATAGACCTTACATAAAAGTGTGAATGAGATTTAATGAAACATACTAAGAATATCACAACCGGTATATGAGATCTGATCTCGTGGGCATGTGGGTGATGACTAAAATTGACGAGAAGTATAGATAAAATTTTGACACTTTTGAATATTGGACTTTAATATTATTTAATATTCAAGTTACTTCTGCAATTTAAATACATTATTATAGTTATTGTATAAAATCTAATATTGTCATTAGATTTATTCAAATAAGGGATATTATACAAAATATACCAATGTAAAGGATTAATTTATAAATAAAAGTTATAGATTTATTTTATTTTTAAATAAATTAAAAGTGAATCCATATTTATCTAGACAGGAAGAGAAATAAAGGATAAATTCCAATCAATCAACAAGCTGCACTTCTTATACAATCAAAAGATCGGCATCCTAACCATCATGATTCCGAGTGTAGACAACAATCGGATGTAACAATGTTAAATTAGATGTGGGGCTAATGTGCTCACCTTTCTCCCGTGAAACAAGAGGAGAAGGTGCAATTTTCTTCCCACCTTTTGAATTATGTGGCAATACACAATTCATGTGGGTTGAAAATTCTGGTGCTTTGCTACTATAAATAGCGCACCATTTCTCTGCAAAAAAAGTACAACAACAAACATATACAAACACGTCTCTCTTATATTTCCTCTTCTTCTCTGTATTTTTTCTAATTCTGTTCTGGGCTATTTTATCTGTCAGCCCTGAGGAAAAACCTTGTACTCCCAACAAAGTTATAGTGGAAATTTTTGGCTCTCTCGCTGGTGGTTTTTTACCTCTATTTACAGAGTGTTTTTTCACCTAAAATTATTGGTGTCATTTTACTGTCTTTATTATTTCCTCTAAATCTTTGGTTGAATTTATCACGCTTCCATACTCTGTACCCCTACAAATTAGTATCAGAGCTACAATAATTCAACCGGGATTTTATTATGTCGACGAAATTCGATATTGAAAAATTTGACGGTAAGATTAGTTTCGCTATTTGGCGAGTCCAAATGCTAGCTATTCTCACCCAGAATGGTTTAAAGAAAGTTATAGCAGGTAAATTGACGAGGCCAGGCACTATTACGGAGGAGCAGTGGGATGAGATGGATGAAAAGGCGTTGTCCACAATCCAGTTATGTTTGTCCCGTGAGGTGTTGCGTGAAGTCATCAACGAGAAAACCGCAGCAGGCATATGGAATAAATTGGAGTCACTGTACATGACCAAAAGTCTTGCGAATAAACTCCGGTTAAAGGAGCGACTCTTTACACTCCGTATGTCTAAAGGTACTCCCATTCAAACTCACCTTGATGAATTTAATTCCATCATAATTGATTTGGAAAATTTGGATGTTAAAGTTGACGATGAGGATAAAGCCGTACTACTTATCGTTTCACTACCACCCTCATATAGACATTTCAAAGAAATTATGCTATATGGTAATTATGTTACCCTGTCCTTTGATGATGTTAAGTCTCACCTACTATCCAAAGAAAAATTTGATACCGAAATTCATTCTGAAAGTTCGGGTGAAGGATTAGTAGTAAGAGGAAGGAACCAAGAAAGAGGTAGTAACAGTAAAAACAAGTCCAGGTCAAAATCTAGAGGAAAAAACTCTAAATATTGCCGTTGTTGCAAGAAAAAGGGACATGAAATCTCTGAATGTTATAAATTCAAAAATAAGCAAGATAGAGAAGATAAGGGTAAAGGTAAACATCCTGAAAAATCTGCCGAAGCTAGTATTGTTGAGACAGAATCAGATGGGGATTGTTTTGTTGCTACCGACACTGAACAAAGGTCTAAAAATGAATGGATTCTTGATTCTGGTTGTACTTTTCATATGTCTCTTAATAGAGATTGGTTTACCACCTATGAACCGGT
Organism: Erythroxylum longipes; assembly: GCA_027563885.1. Lineage (NCBI taxonomy): Eukaryota > Viridiplantae > Streptophyta > Magnoliopsida > Malpighiales > Erythroxylaceae > Erythroxylum > Erythroxylum longipes. Next base: position 28,544,907 of record JAOQMS010000007.1, read on the forward strand.
TAATGGTGATTTTGTCTTGATGGGCAACGATGCTCAATGCAAAGTTGTCGGTAGAGGTATAATTAAAATTAAGACAAATGATGGAGTTGTTAGAACTTTGACTGGTGTCAGACGTGTCCCCAATTTGAAATGGAATCTCATTTCCCTAGGCACCCTTGAATCTCTTGGGTGTAGATACTCAGCTGAAGGTGGAGTTCTGAAAGTGTCTAAAGGAGCTCTTGTGTTATTAAAGGCAATTCGATCTAGTAGTCTGTATGTGCTGCAGGGTTCAACTGTTACAAGTTCTGTAGCTATTGCCTCATCCAACAAGGATAACACCAAGTTGTGGCATATGAGATTAGGCTACATGAGTGAGAAGGGAATCCAAATCCTCAAGAAGAAGGGTCATCTTGGAAACCACTGTACTGGTAAGGTTGATTTCTGCGAACATTGCATTTTTGGTAAGCAGAAAAATGTTAGCTTTTCAAAAGCCATTCACAGAACCAAAGGTACATTGGATTACATTCATTCGGATCTTTGGGGTCCATCGAGAGTTCCCTCTAGAGGTAAATGTCATTATATGTTGACAATTATTGATGATTTCTCACGGAAACTCTAGGTTTATTTTCTCAAACAAAAGAGTAAAGCTTTTTCCACCTTTAAGGAGTGGAAAGTTTTGATTGAGAACCAAACTGGTAAGAAGATCAAAAGGCTAAGGACAGACAATGGCCTTGAATTTTGTTCAAATGAGTTCAATGATTTCTGCAAGAAGGAAGGTGTTGCCAGACACCACACCATCCCAGGTACTCCACAACAGAATGGAGTTGCAGAAAGGATGAACAGAACTATCTTAGAGAGAGTTCGCTGCATGATCTCTCATTCTGGTTTGGGGAAAGAATTTTGGACTGAAGCGGCTTCAACGGCATGTTGCTTGATAAACCGCTCTCCCAACAGAGCAATCGACTGCAACATTCCAAAAGAAGTTTAGTCAAGTAACCATGTTGACTATTCTAATCTTAGAATATTTGGTTGTCCTGCTTATTCTCATGTGAACGAGGGAAAATTGGAACCTTGTGCTAAGAAGTGCATTTTCTTAGGTTATGGCTTAGGGGTTAAAGGCTATCGTTTGTATGACCCTGAGTCTCGCAAAGCATTTCATAGTCGAAATGTAACCTTTAATGAAAATGCTATGCTATCTTCTACAAAAGATACTGTTGTCTCCTCCACTGATACAGGTGATCAAGAGGATGTTCGGGAGAAGGTGGAGTTTGAGGTTGAAACTCCCGTTTCGGAGGAAAATGTCCCAAATTCCTCCACTACTCAAGAAGATCAAGCCACTGCTATTGATGCTACCACTGAACATATGAGTCCACGACAGCAACGTCCACCTCAACGACGAGGTTTACCACTGCCGTGGTCTATGGCTTAAGAACTTCCACAATAGAGACCGAGAAAACCAACTCAAAGACTAATTGCACAATCTGCCAACATTGCTTATGCATTGATTGTTGCACAAGAGATAGGTGAAGATGATGAACCCAAGAATTATTCTGAAGCTATCTCCAGTGATGATTCCGCAAAGTGGATTGCTGTTATGCAAGAAGAAGTCGAGAGTCTTCACAAAAATGAAACTTGGGATCTGGTGAAGTTGCCAGAAGGCAAACGAGTTATTAGTTGCAAGTGGATATTTAAAAGAAAAGAAGGCATCACCGGTGTTGAAAATGCAAGATACAAAGCAAGATTTGTTGTAAAAGGTTTTGATCAGCAGGAAGGTATTGACTTCATCGAAGTATTTTCTCCTGTTGTTCGTCACACCTTGATTCGTGTATTGCTTGCTCTAGTTGCCTTGTATGATTTTGAGCTAGAACAGTTAGATGTGAAAACAACTTTTCTTCATGGTAATCTTGAGGAAGAGATTTATATCCAGCAACCGGACGGTTTCGTAGTTCCTGGAAAGGAAGACCATGTATGCCGTCTGAAGAAATCTCTTTATGGTTTGAAGTAGTCACCAAGACAATGGTATAAGAGGTTTGATTCTTTCATGGTTGGACATGGCTACTCAAGAAGTGGTTATGATAAC
>JAOQMS010000007.1:28549923-28573930 GCA_027563885.1 Erythroxylum longipes
AAATAATAGAGGAATGATCTGACAAGGGGCAACAAATATTATTCCCCAATCATCTCTGCTCTTTCTTCCTCTCCTTTTCCCTTATTCTCTTCTTCTCTGACCTCCTTTCTCTTCAGTTACTGTTTTATTGCAATAAAATGTGTTGCAAAATACTGTAGAACCTTTGGTGACAATTTTTAGAAATCGTCACTGAATGTGAACCATTCGGTAATGATTTTAGAAATCGTCACTAAATGTCGACCATTTCGTGACGATTTCTAAAATCATCACTAAATGTAAACTATTTGACAACGATTTTCAAAATTTGTCACCAAATGGTAACTTTTAGCAACAATGTGAAAAACGTAGCAAAAAACATGTAGCTAAATGTCTACAAACTTTTGGTGACAATTTCTCAAATTCGTCATCGAACGTCTTTCTAGCGACCATTTTACATAATCATCACCAATTGTGCCCTTTGGTGACGATTTCGGAAATTAGTCACCAAATATTTACCAAATTATGGTGACAATTTCTAAAAAGCGTCACCAAAAGTTCATTTACCGACGAACATAAAAAATCGTTACCTAATGTGGACCATTTTGTGACGATTTTTAGAATTCGTCCTACCATTTTGGGGATGATTTTTGAATTTGTCACAAAATGTTTATACTTTTATGACACTTTTGCAATTAGTCACTAAAGGGTTAGTTTTAAGGACGATTTTAAAAATCGTCCCAATATGGTCACTTATAGCGACGATTTTTGGAATGTCCCAAAAAAAAAGTAGTTAAATGTCTACTTTATTGTAATGTTTATCCATGATTAATAAGATTATTCAGAATTTAAAATCTCTTATTATTTTATGGTATAGTAACACAAAATCTTCAACTTCTCAATTACAAGTAGGTTCTTTTATAGAAGATTAAATCAATGGGGTATTCAAACATCTTCTACAATTGTATGTAACCATATATAAGGATGACAGATTTAAAAATGATTACTTTTTTATATTTTAAATTTAGTATTAAATTTTTAAAATTTTAATTTAATAATTAATTTTTTAAAACTTGTATAAATTAGATCAAAAGATTATTTTTACTGTATTGTGTGTTCCCTAAATGTCAGATGAATGTCTATCTATTAATCACATCAGCAAAAAGTTAATAATAATATTTTGACTTGATCTATACCAGATGTAAAAGATTAGTCATTAACTTGAAAATTTTAAAAAATTTGACGCCAAATTAAAAAAATTAAAAATTTAGACACTTATATCACTCTATCTCTCTCTATATATAATTTTTGAACTGTGACTTTCGTTAAAGTAATTATAACAAACAAAATGGGTTTCAAAAATAGGATCAGATATTAAAGGAGTTAAGTAATGTATATGCAGGACCTAATACGAACTTGACACATGTACATTAAAATGCTTCCCCAGCTACGTGAAAAGTAATTATGGTGCTTACCACTACATGATATAACGTTCTTGACTTTTTCTTTACTCTCCAGAAATAACTTCTTATCTAGTGCAACTTTTCATGATCTAGTACTCTATCTATACGTTTCCTCCTTTGCCAATGTGTCTGCATTACTCGTAATCTTGTTTGTATCGTCTGAAATTATCGTAATAACTTGTGAGTGTAATACAAACGATAACAAGGGTTACACAAGTAGAATGAACTGGAGTTGCAGGTTCTTGATGATACAACTATCAATTTTTAGTCATTTAAGTGTCGATTTCTCAAAAACTAGCAGTCTATATCAGTTTAGATGATATATAAATTCACCTTAAATTGGGAACTTTCCAAAATCTGATATATCTCACAAGAGGATATAAGGATATAAAGTGGAAGGTGGAGTAGGGTAGGAGACACAAAGGGTACCATCACTAGAGGCAACTAACTTGATGGTGGAGTTGCTACACAACTTTCAATGTCATGCATGAAAAGGTGTAGTTCTTTCATTTTGCTTTTTTCTTTAAATATAAACATCTCATCTAAGCTAAGCTAAGAACTTAATCTTCAAAATTTTCTTAAAAATTCCTTTTATCTTTCAATTTTTTAGAAAAATCTCCTCTTAAATTTCGATTAAAAAATATTGATAGAACACAGGTGTATGAATATCAAACGTGTACTGATCAAATGTTACTAATATAATAACTCAAATGTAACTTGTAAACTCTAACTAAACCAATTAAAGTAGACTTAAATTAATAATTTAGACAATTATAATAAATTATCAAATTGAGTTATATTTAATTAATTTAGTTCGACTTTAAGAGTTAAATTGATTCCTCGTACATGCAATATTTAATTAGTACAAGTGTGATGTTTATATCATATATATTTTTATTATTTTTTAACCGAAATTTAAAAAAAGATTTTTTAAAAAATTAAAAATTAGAAAAAAGATACTTTTAAAAATTAAAGATTTTTCCAAAAACTATAAAGGGGGTCTATGACCCTGTTTAACAATAAGTGGATTACATTAGCTATTAGTTGATTCCATGAGCAATTAGCTGACCACAAATTATAACAGCTGATTTGACCAATAGATGGTATCAACTGTTTATTTAAAGATGTTTGATAAAATTAGTTGCTTAATATTAACTGTTTATGTGATGACTTAGAAAAAAAGAATTTATAAGGACATGAGTATTATATCTTAGTATTTCTTTGAATATTCTTGTAAGAATTTAAATTTTAAATATTTAATTTCACAAAAATTATGTTTATAACTCTAATAAAAAACACAAAACCTATACTACTATATTACTACTGCTACTTCTACTACTAATAATAATTATTATTACTATTACTACTACTTCCTCCATATTAATCAAGTTGAAGTTCATTTTTTTAATATATTAACTTATTAATCAAGTTAAAGTGTAGGGTACTAATGTGCCAAGAATTTCACATCGGACAAGTTTGAGTACATTCAACCATTTATAATAGTATGCAAACCTCCCCTCTCAAGCTATTTTTTGGGGTGAGTTAGGCTTTTCAACATGATATTAGAGTCTATTTGTCTCGATGGTTTGGGGTTGTGCTCTATTCTGTCACTTTGCCAAATATGCCCAACAAATGTCCAACCCTGCTTTGGGCTAAGGGGAGTGTGTCAAGAATCCCACTTCGGACAAGTGTGAGTGTATTCAACCATTTATAATAGTGTGCAAACCTCCCATCTCAAGCTAGCTTTTGGGGGTGAGTTAGGTCTTTCAACATAGTGTTTGGTGAAGAAAAATGATGGCAGCTTAAGTAATTTGTAATAACTTTTGGTTACAATCGTCATTTCGTCCCCTAATTTCTCAGCCGATAGAACAAAACGCTCCTCATAAGAGTATTTTCAAAAACATCAAATTGAGTTTAATCCGCCTTACTCAATTAGCTGATTTAAACATGGTTATCAATAGTTTGACATAATTAAACAAATAAATATCTCTCAGTCAGAAAAAAAAGTAGTAGATCAGTTATTTACCAATCAAGACCTATTTCTTGACCCTTTTTCATTATTTTCAATGTCAGTATTTTTTTTGGTTTCTATTCTAAGATCAAATCTCATGAAATTGATAACGCAATAAGGTTGGATCCATTCATAACTACAGACAAAGTATGTGTATCAGTTAGGACAAGACACAGTTCCACCCTCTTTATTTTGCACTAGAAGTTTTGCCTACTTTTGGTTTGTCAGATCAATTATTTGTTGGTGGTTCTGGTGGAGGATTTTAAGTCAAATTAATGAATAGGGAGCAGAGACAATCACGTACGAGTGATCTTTGAAGAAAAAGGTTGAGATTCCATTGCTAAGGTCTCAAAAGTGGCGTCAGATGTTCTGTACCGAAAACCCTGTTCTAATTCTAGCGCACGCCAAAAATGACATCATTTTAGGTGTGAATAAATATAAAACGACTTTACCTTTTACGCGAAACAGGATTTGATCAGGGTATTGGGTAAAGAGGATTTGAACTCCTCAAAAAGTATGTTCTCCTTGTCAAATGAAACTCTATTGAATATGGTCTAGTTTTGCAGAAACTTTATGTTTCTCATTTCAGGAACAGGAAAGTGCATTCATGTAAACTGATAATAGTAATTAGTGCAACTACCATTTGTTATATTAAATAGTTCAGGCTCATTTATTATACTTATAAAGGTAAATTATGATATTATTTAGAATAAAAGATTAAAAAGTTTCTCTATAGTTTAATTTATTTAAAAAATCTTTTAATCTTTAAAATTATTTAAAAAAGCTTGGTAACTTTCAATTTAATAGAATAATTTATTTCTGTTAAAAATTAATAACGAAACACATATATCATGTAACAATACAAGTGAATTAATTAAAAATTGTTGATATGAAAACTTAACCTATTTTTTAAATCCGACCCTGATAATTTAAACGTGATTCCATCGTTAACAAAAATGTGAAGTTCATGTATATTGTTCAAGTCGAGTTTAAGAAAGGGTCGGAGCATCCTCTTTCCGTTAGGATGTTCCAATCTTGTGCTACTTAATCTTGTCTACATATTTATGTGGACCTTACATAAATGTGTGGATAAAATTTAATAGAATAAAGTATAAACTGATTAATCAGAACAGAGAATCTAATCCTTTTAAGAAGATGGTTGAGTCATCATGTTATCACTTTTTAATTGATCCATGTTGCTATTACATGTCATGTGTTTACTAGTTTTTATCATTAATTTTTTTATAAAAGAAGTCTCACAGAACAAATTCTTTAAAAATTAAGATAAATTGATAAATTTTAAAAATTATTTTTAAATGCCTTAACCTATACTTTTTTATCTTTTATCCAATTATTTATAACAATTTAAGTCTTAATTGACTCGCTAAGAATCTCATTCTTAAATTCTATAAAAAGATTAGTAATAATAATAATAATAATAAAGAGTTGATTTATAATCATATCTACAAACTTATAAACCTTTTTTATATTGATAAATCCCAATTGCTATCCTTTGCTCTAACTATTTTAGCTTTTTTTTCCAAGATTAACATCAATTTATATATATTCCTTCAAAATTGCAAATTAGAGCATTAACTTTGTAAACCCTTTTATGTTTGGGGTAATAAATTTACAAGTATTTAACCTTTTAAAAAATTTTAATTTAGGGTCAATTTTTTTAAAAATTTCAATTTAGTGATTAAATTTTTAAAATTCGTATACATCAAGTCAAAAAGGTTGTTTTTATTGATATAGCATGTCACTAAATGTTAAATGTTAAATGTTACGGCTTTCAAAAAAACAAACAAAATGTTAAATGTTACGTAAATATCTTTTTATTAGTTATATCAATAAAAATAATATTTTGATTTGATTTATACAAAGTTTGAAAATTTTATCACTAAATTAAAATTTTAAAAAATTGAGGCTAATTTAATAAATTTCCAAAAAAATAGGCAATTATAAGAATTCTGTCTGTTATTCTCACTTGAATTTTTTTTTAAAAAAAAGCAGCAATTTCAAGGGACGAATTTGGGATCTGTTCCTGTTCTAAAATTTACCTCATTCATCTATTGTCACAAGTAAATTAAAAGTGAATGGATGAAATTACACGGATCAGAATCAACAGGGTACATGAGAACAGAAAATTTTGTTCCTTATTTTTCTCAGTGGAGGCAGTGTAGTTTAGACAACGTCGTACCTTAACAAATTGAATAAAAAGCCTGCAAAGATAGAGATAGTGACCAAAAAGTAGTATCCCAACATGTCCTCTCACGTTTGATGCTTGTCTGTGCCATTATATACACGATGGATCTGCAAGAACTTGTTGGGGTTTGCATATTTCAAAGAAGACTCAGACGAGATGTAATTTAAGAGCAATACTTCTAACCCATTATAGCTTTTTGGATGGTCAGGCCAGTCTTTTAGTTGCACACTCAGCCCCCACAAACGGCGGTCGGGAGTTGCAACTTGGATGTTTATGGATCTCATCAAGTTCTATAGTTTTCGGAGCCTGTAATAGTTGTTAGAATAACAAAAAATGAAAATATTAAAGGATTTATAAATGGTAAATATCAACTATCTAAATAACTAATTCTAGTAATTTTAATAATATTAATCCAATTTCAATTCTTGTTAATAAATTCTATATTTTCCTTATATTAAAAATCCTAATATAGTATCGGAGTCAATGAAGATCTTGCCCTACTATTTGCCCTAGAGAGGAAGTCTATCATTTAAGAAACTGGAAAAAGATTTGAAGTCTGCATCGAGCAAGTGGCTTAGCAGTATTGTTTACCTCAAGAAAGAGCCTATTTGACCTCAATCAGAAGTCCAACCTTGATAAGGATTGTTTAAGTACCTCTCTAGATTATCTAAGTAAAAAGGGACTCATATGTAAGAGGGAATGCTGAAAATATCCACATATAAATATATCCCACATCAAAAAAAGAGGAGAAAGAAGACTAATATATAAGTCTAGTGAGTTACTCTATCTATTGGCAATTGATTTTATAATAGAAGCTCATTTGGATTTATGTATGATCTAACTTTTCTCCTAATGTAGGCTCATAGACCCATTGCAAATTTAATATGGTATTAGAGTAGATTTGGTCCGAATTATTAATTTCTCAATTGTTCGTCTGGATATGTAATCCTAGTGGTCTAGTCCAGTTACCGCTGCATTTACTTTAAGTGATAACTAGATGTCCAATAACATGAAAATATTAAAAAAATTTATAGATGATAAGAATCAACTATTCAAATGACTAATTTTAGTCATTTTAATAATAATTAACTCAAACTCAATTTTTATTAATAAAACTTACAATTTATCTATGTTAAAAATTCCAATAATAGTAATGGCCCATAAAAACCTGCTTTACTGGTATTGCATGGAGATGGGGGCACTTTTGTTTGTGGGATTGCTTATCAGTCTATGGCCACGTTGTGATGATGCTTTTAATCTTCCTGAGCAACAAAAGTCTAGAGAATATTTAGGACGCACCATGCTAGTGTTGTCTTTTGGACTGTTCTTCTACTCTGTAGTGTTCTAGATCGTGCCGTCGTATGAATGGATGAAACTGAACAGAAGTGATAAAGGGGATCTACAACTCTGTTTCTGCTTTTAAGGTTTGGCATTTTCAGTTTCCACTTTCATTCTATTGGTAACTTTTACCACCTCCACCTGTCGAATGGACATTTCAGGGATGGTGGAGCTTGTGAAGTAGACTTCGACAGTGGGAACTCAAAATGGCCACAAACACACTGTTATTCAACAAACTAGTTTTGTTTTGAAAAATAAAAAATAAAAACTGGATCCAAATTTAAATCCATAAGATAAAAACTTTAAAAGATTAAGTTAGTATTAGATTGTCTAAAGAGTAAATAAGATTAAAGAATTTAAAATATGAATGAAATAAATTATCCTTATTAGTCAACAAAAAAATTGAAGTGTAATTAAAAAAGAAATTACTAAATAAAAGTAATTAACTTATTTTAGTTTATAAAAACTTATTAATTTTAAAAAATGATCAATTAATTAATAAACTAATCTCCTTTTGACAACAAAAGTTATTAAAGTAATTCGAACCGGAAAGTTCAAAACTGAGACAAAAAATTAGACAGTTCAAGATTTTTACAGTTGAACCAATAGAACTGATTGAGTTTTTTAATAATTGGAATAACACAATTTTAAATTTAGATTTTCTAAATTTAGTTTTCAATGTTTAAAAATTTTTAATTTAATAATTAACTTTTAAAAAATCATATAATTTAAACTAAATAATTTTTTATTAAAATAATCAAAAAATAAATATTCACGTAATATTTAGTAAATATATCTCATAAAGTTGTGAGAGAAGGTAATTGAGAAGTGCGTAAGAAAGACGGTTTCTATATCAAAAAACCAATTTAGCTTTATGCCAAGAAAATTCAGCATAGAAGCTTTACACGTCTTTAGAAGATTAATGGAATATTAAAAGGAAAGACACAGAAACTTGCATATGGTTTTTATTGATTTAGAGAAATTATATGATAGGGCTCTTAGGAAAATCTTATGGAGACATTTAGAGGTTAAACGAGTTCTTATAACATATATAAGGGCGATTAGAGATATGTACGGAAGAATAATGACCAGAGTAAGGACAAATGACATTAAGAGGAGACAATGAAATTTTTTTTATTGGCATTGGGTTACACCAAGGCTCTACATCAAGCTCTTTTCTATTCGCAGCGGTAATAGATGAGCCTATCAAGAATATTCGAGATGATGTACCTTCATGTATGTTTTTTACTGATAAGAATGTCAAAGTCGGCCCGGCCGGCCTGGCCAGTTTTTGGCCTAGGTTGGCCAGGCCTGGCCCAACCCATTGACATCCCTATTTGCTGATGATGTTGTCTGAGTAGATGAGACAAGAGAGGAGGTCAATATCAAGCTAAAATGTTGGAGAGATACATTGGAGTCGAAGAGTTTTAAAGTGAGCAGGACTAAGACTAAATACTTAAAATATAACTTTTCAGGCCATCACGTGGATACCAATGTAGAGGTAAAATTAGATCAGAAGTTATACCACGGAATGAGTGTTTTAAGTACTTAAGGTCTATCATCCAAAACAATAGAAAAATAGATGAAGATATATTCCATCGTATTAGATCCGGGAGGCTCAAATGGAGGAAGGCGTTAGGAGTTTTATGTGAAAAAAGGATACCAATCAAGCTTAAAGGGAAATTCTGTCGCTTAGCAATTAAGTTAACCATATTATATTGGGCAGAGTATTGGCCCATCAAGCAAATACACAATCGTAAGCTTTTAGTAACGGAGATGAGGATGCTACGGTAGATATGTAATCTTACCAAAATAGATAAGGTGAAAAATTTAATGGTGAAAGACAAATTAAAAGTGGTTGGTATCAATGATAAATTGTGATAAGAGAAAACACTCAGACGTCCAGTGAAAAAATGCGAAACAATAATACTTTGAGACTTAGGGATTGTAAGAAGAAAAAAGGAAAGCCAAAAAAGAACTTAGGGAAGTGATAAAAAATGATATAACTCAGTTGAATCTTACCAAGAACTTAGCCTATAATAGAAAACTTTAACTTAATAGGATATAGGTAAAGAATCTCTTTTAAAGAAGACATTCACATTCTTTGTTTTTTTTGGTTAGTCCATGAGGTATTCTTAGAGGGTCCCAATTATGAGAAGGTGCCTTTAAATCATCCACTCTCAGACTAATCCCCTCCCACACCGGATCAGCCCGTAAAAAGTAAAGTGCTAGCTAAACAGATTTCTCCATTCGCATTCTAATTTGGCCAGAGTTACTACTGTACAGGCCTTTTTTATTGATATTTTTATTTTGCCTTATAGCCTAATTAGCGTTACTCTTGTACGGGGCTTTTCTGGTTTGTATTCTCATCGTGCATTTTACTCTTAAGCTTTTACATGTCCATTATGTGCCTTATTTTGTGTTGCCATGCCCACTTTTTCAATGTTATGATCCTTCAATATCTTTATTATTTATTTGTATTTCTGTATTAATGTATTTATGTATTCAGTTATCTTTAATACCTTTTGTATGTGTATTTAATTAATTGATTTCTTCTTTTTTTTTGGGTATCTGTTTGAAAATCCATTTATAATTTTGAAGTATCCTCCTGACACATTACATATGAGTCTATTAAAAAAAGCCTCGTCATAAAATTGTTTACTTTCTCTTTACATTAATTTATATTAATTAAAACAATGTTATTATTTTTTCAAAGAAGAGAACATAAACTTTAATGCATTAAAGAGCTTTTCTAATGCTTAATGTGCTTCACAAGATGCAACTTATTCAACAGATAACAGCTCAACTACAGTGCAAAATTTGGAAGGCATACGATGTATCAGACAGGGGTTGGTGTCCAGTAACCATTACTCTTATGTAATCACTGTAGGTCTCTCCGTCCCAGTGAAGTCCTTCAACTTTGATATTGATAATGCCAGATCTACCAAAACCAAGCATATCATAAATAACTTGTTAAAAGATAGGGAAGTAGTCGATTTACGCTACTTACCTATCAAGGGTTTAAGGGCTGTTTGAGCATCTGTATCGTGTTTGGAGACATCCGTTTCGAACTGTTCAATGTACATTCTCACAGTTGCACCAGCTGATCCAGTTCCCTGCATTATGTGTACTTTTCAAGTTATATCAGATCCAATAGCATTAAGTAGCTATAAATTTGTGAAAGGAATCAGTCGATGGTACGTACAGATAGACGAAATATGATCCGTGATCCATCGGTAAATACAAACCGAATTCCTTGTTTTGATGCTACACTTCCATCCACCTGAGTTGTTGTATAGAGATAAACGTCATGGTGGCTGCTTCAAATTGCAGTGGTAAAGAAAGTTATAGCTAATCACAACTCATACACGAACAAGTTTGACTTACAGGATCAGTATATGAAAAGTCATCAGCAAGTTCAAGGGCATAACTTCCTGTAACAGAAAATTACACACCGGTCACACGTAGTTGGAAAAGATCGTGACACGGATTACATTGGAAGAAGAAAGAACCAAACTCACCATATTTTTCGCCTGGTTTGCTCTTGGATATCACTTCTCTAAGGTAGTCAATCATTTTATTAGCTCCTTCAGATTCGCATTCCTGTGTAACAACTGTATGTTTAAGTAGTTGCATTTACCTCGGAAAATCGATCAATCCGAAAGGTAGGTTTACTAGTAACCACAAAAGTTCAGCACTTACTTCATAGTCGTATCTAGAAAAGAAGTTTCTTCCATATGTTGCCCAATGCTCTTTCACAACATCAGCAACAGATACTAATTTCTCCCCTGGTTTCTTGTTTTTGTTTCTGTAAGCAATTATTGAGAGCCAAGCTAACACAGCCCTGAAATACGGTGAATATTATGAGTCATATTGGACCGTAATAACGAAATGCAGACTTTGTCTATTGCCAAGTTTCAGATGCCATGAGAAGTCTTCTTTTAGAATTTCTAATACCACAAGGTGTTTTTAGAAAAAAATAAAATGACAAGGATATTTTTAAAAACAAATAAAACCATAAAAAGGGATATATATTTTCAAAGGGACAAGCATATATATGATCAACCCCGCAACTTGACGGCCATAAGGATTTACAGCACTTCGTTGATGCAATATTGATCTAATAATCCATTAGAGATGTTCAAAATTCCATACTTCATGCATATAACCAGACCTTGTTTGCTGGAATTTAAAGCTATTGCACAGGTTTTGGCTTTCCACTTCATTCTTTGCAACAAGGACAAACATGAAACATAACATTCTGTTAAAAAGAAAGCTAAGAATATAAGATGTAAATGCATGATAATAGAATGGTGTCGGTCTATAATTTGGAAAGGTCTTCACCATTAAAAAATATATATACATAGATAGTTACCATATGCCATCCTTCTCTCGAATGTGATCAGAACCAGTTCCAAAACTTTCTTCGCCGCAGATTGATAGCTTTCCATCGTCCATGAGATTCCCAAAAAACTTCCATCCAGTGGGGACCTGAAACAGATGAATTAAATTGTTTTGAGGAAAACTAACCGTGTTGGCTCTTTTATCAATAGAAGTAAAGATTCTGCTCAAGAAGTGATTGACCTCAAAAAAGGGAAGAACCAACTTTTCAGCCACACGATCAAGAGCACCGCTTGTCGGCATCGATCGAGCCAACCCCTAAGAGATTCTAAATGTAAGTCATTCAGAAAGTAAAATCAAGAAGAAAAATGGTGGGTCGTTATCTTACCTTAGGCCCACTCTTGAAGTATGGTATTGCTAATTGAGCACTGGCAGCTATAATAGCAACAGAATCTGAAGGAGTAACAAAAAAACGCCTTCCTAGAATCATGTTCCTGTCACCATCCCCTGCAGAATGACAAAAGAAACTTTCAATTTGACCGCAAATTTCTTACATGATGAATAAATTTTCAAACATCGAACATAAGTCAACCGCATAATTCCTGCTAACTTTGCTCCTATTTTAGCTTATGGAAACAAATAACCTAACAAACTTGATAATGCAGACACTGACTTTTGTATTACGTACACTGAAGACACAGATTAGATTTCACGTACATCTAGAATTGACTCCTCTATACATGGATTTATAATCATTCACGCACTCCAGTACTATTACATCAAAATTTCAAAGTTTCTTGTCGTCAAAAAGTATCTGCTCATTTCATGTGCTCAAAGTAGCAGCAATATACATATGAATATGCAACTTAAATCAGACAAAGTCATTCCATACCATCACTTGCAGCTCCAAAATCAGGCCCATTTTCAGCATACATAACATCAACCAATTCCTTGGCGTATCTGGTTCAGGACCAGAGAACATTACTATGTTTTAGAATAATTACAGATAAACTCAGATTAGAAAGAGTATTAGTGGTCCTACGTAAGATTGGGATCTGGATGACCATGGCCAAAATCCTCAAGAGGCACTCCGTTTTTTATTGAATCCTCCAGAAAAAAAATCATTAAAATAGATAAGATGATAGAGGAAAAATATTTCATATGATATGTGAGCATACCAGTGTGGCTCCCAGCTTGTCCACAAAGATGGGTTTTGCATAAGCACCAGTAACAGCATGCATGGCATCAAATGTAAACCTAAAGGATAAAATCAATAAGAAAAACTATATTAAAAAAAAAAGCTTTCAAATTGGCCGAACAGGAATTCAAGACAGTATCTATCATATCACTTAAGGTTTACCCGGATAGTAACCAACACAAAATTCTGAAGGCACTAAGATATTATATGATAGTTTACTGATGAGAAAATGGTTAGGTAAAGGACATTGATAAATGTTAGAACAATGAAGCTGACAATAAAATGGTTACAAAGCAGGACTGACATAGATGATTAGGAAAAGCTAAGGGGTAATTCGATTGGCCTTAGGCCACTGAAGAGATATCAAGTTGAGTTAGGAAACTCTCACTCTCCCTCTTTCTCTCTTAATGGAGGGGGAATTTGCGGAAGTTTGCTATTTCATTCAGTTAAGGGTATTTCTACCTGAAATCTGACCGTGATAAAAGACTTTTAATCAGCTCAAAGTCAAATACATCCTGCAAGAGAATCCAATGTCATTACTGATATGCAATCTCTGTAGATGAAAAAAATGATGCACGTGAATGTAAACCATGATTCACAATCTATTTTCTGACCTCCATCAGCTCCATATAGTCAGAAACCGGGTCAATTACTTCAACAATGAAGTTTCCATACTTTGTTTCTCCAAGACTAGAAAGGTCAACATCAGGAATATCTGCCATTTTAATCTCAGAAATCTGCAAAACATTCACACAAACTTGAGCTTCAGGCATGGAAATATTATTACAAAGCTAATAATCAGATGATGTTATAATATCAGCTGCAGTTCAGCCTAACATGTGAAAGTTGAATGGTTAACCAAAGACGAAAAGCTGGAATCAGTCTCTCAAATATACCAAGTTGACATATTTTGCATACTCGTTCATGTACAAATCCACAAAGATAATACGGTTGAATGATTTAGAAGCATACTCAAAGAATTGGTGTCTGCTTTGAGGTTGTAAACAGATTTTCATTGGCATACGAAATGAAAATTCAAATATCAGGAATTAATACTTGATAAAGGTAATAATAATAACGTAGAAAATTACTTACAGAAAGTGTGTTTCCATAGATCTTGTCGGTGATGGATTCAGGTGCAGGTTGTCCACTGCTATAATTAAACTGGAAAATTAACACAAATAGCACCACAATTATGTACTGTAAACAGTACATCTCTAAGTATGTCAAACTTTAACAGCATATGCGACTTGACATAGACACAACTCAGAGATTTCCATTCTGACATAGGTCTGCAATAAATTTAGGACCTGCTGAAAACTTGAAAATCAACCAAATATACATCGAGAGCTCTAACTAAAAGCTTCAGGAGAAGAGTAAAAGAAGTTGATGAATTGCATAGCTTTGAAGCATGCTTGCTACTGCCAAACCCAATTGTTGGAGTCTCATAAAGTAGTAAGAATAGTAAAGACAAGAGAATAGGTTGTGATTGCCTGATGTTTAGCATGAAATTATAGCATATTATGTGCGTGAACCCATAAACCTCAGATCTCAGCAACAACATGCATTATCCAGACGTATTAATTAATAAGAATAAATTCACCTTGATACCCCAATCATAGTCAGGCCCTCCAGGATTATGGCTTGCACTCATTATGAATCCACCATTGGCCTATCGATATACAGAAATATTTTTCTCAGTAATCAGAAAAAGGAAAGAACTCAGGAAACTATTAACTTAAATTTCAAAACTTTTGCTTGCAGATTAAGAAGCCTGCTCTTGCCTTCCTCTTTCGAATTAAAGCAGAAACTGCTGGGGTAGACAAAATACCTTCCCTGCAATCATAGGTTGTTAATGGTCAAGCTTATACCCAGATAACCAGAAATTGCTCTTCATGTTTCAAACTGAAGACGGATTCAAAATCAGAATTTCAGCTCCCAGAACTTGGGGAAATTGATGCATCAAAATTTGAAGTTAGTCAACTACATCACTCTATAACCCACTCTCTCGGGGAGAAGGAACCCAACTCTATGAATAATCGCAATAAGCAACCAAGCTAAGATGAATGTTGGATAAAAAGTATCAAAGCCAACAAATGCCACATCATGAAATTTTCACGAGCAAAGGTCATGCAAAAGAAAGCAAATTCGCCATCCAGCTATCCATTCAACACTAAACAATTTCAATGAAAACTAGCAAATGAATTTTTTGAAATGCCTCAAACCCCGTTGCAAAATTCAGCCTTTTAGCCCTCATCCTCTCATCTTTCTCTACCTTTTTTATCCAAAATTGGAATAAAAAGTTATGGCAATACTCACTTGCCAACAAGGATTTTGGCAACACCATTTCCGGCAGCAATTTTGATGATAACCTACATTTTCAACCCGAAATACTGTTGTGAGAGGCAGATGAACCCCAATAACCAAGCATGAGCAACACAATATAAATTTAACTAGAAAATGACCTGTGCAGCCTCTCGATTGAAGTAACGACCATCCCCTCCTAAAACCAACAATCCATTCTTGTAATCCTCAGGAGGCAATGAAGTAAACAGAGCCTACACATATAAAGATTCAAATTTTGACAAATTTCTGTGTCCCATACAATAAATCATAAATTTTCCACCACGAAACATGTATAACGATCAAACCTGGATCCAATTAGCAAGGTAATTGTCTTGCATGAAAACTTTAACCTGGAAAAAACATAATCTTATGAGAATAAGCACATTGCCCGGAAACTGAAGCAATAATCAATCGAAGAAAGAGAAAATTCGAAAAGACACAAATAAAGCTACAAACAAATAAAAGCTACCTTCTTTCTGAGCCCACTTGTCCCAGTCTTTTGACCCTCGATTGGCTTCGTTGGAACCGAATTAATCTGCAACACACAACAATCAAATCCCCGTTACTTTAAATAAACGTAGATACAAGAAAGTGTAATAGGGGGGTTGGAAAGATTATACCTTGATGCCTTCTGGTTCAGCAATGGCAGTGGAAGAGGAAGCTCTGATAGACCGAAATGGTGACTGTAAACGGGACGAGGAAGTTTTCGAAATAGAGAGTTTAGCAAAGACAGAAGGAGAAAAAGAAAGCGCAGAGAAAGAAGAGAGATGAGAAGAAAGAACACTGCCATTGGCAGTAGATTGCTTGAGCGTGAAAACGGTAGAGCTGTAGACGTTCTCTAGTCTATAATAACAAGAAGAGAACGCCATTTTCACTTGTGTGATTCAGTACTGCTCAATGGTTTTTGATCGCCAACAGCTATTTCTAGCTCCCACCCTTAAGCTGTCTAGAAGTAAGCGAGTATTCGATCAGCATAACATGTGATGATTAGAGTTAAAAACCAAGGATTTGAGGAAATCTGATGAGTGCCACAAGTACGTCCAAAGTCTTATCTTCACTTAGTTCGTGTGACTTGCCACCACTTTATGCTTTCCAATCTCTTCTTCACACGAAATTTTTATGCTTCTACTAAACAATTTCAATATAAGAACTAGTCAATTTCCATTCAGATCACCACAATCTAGATTATAATACACCTTGATCCAAATGATTGGTTTAGTAAGTTTAATCATACAAATCTTGATGAATTTTTTATTTATTTTATTTTAATAATTCTTATTTTTTTAAAAAATTTATAAATTTATTAATTAATTAGTTAATTTTTATAAACTAATTGATTTTATAAAAAAAAGATTTACCTAAGAGTCTTTTTCTTTAATTAAATTTCAACTCCTTCTTCTTATTTAACCTTATTTTAAATTCTTTATTTTTATTTCATACCTGTTATCTACTAATTTTATGATGATATATTATTATTTTAACCTTTAAATCTTAAATTGATTTAATTTTTAATCTAATTTTTAAAATATTGCCTTCAACTACGCAATAAACTCGAATTAAATACAATAATGGGTTATCATTAAAGTTCATGAAAAAAGCATTGTACTGTGTCATTTAATTAATAAAAGATTGAATGTATGATTTGCATTTCAATATTTTATAAAATATTTCTCATCTTACTAAAACAATACTTATTGTATTTTAAATAATGTGTAAAAATAATAAAAAATTTAGACATTTTATAAAACTGCAAGATGTAAATTGTATGTTTAATCAATGTTGAAAGAAAATATTTTAATATTTAGTAAGTCTAAATTGATTAACTATGTTAATATTTAAATTATATTGATTGCATTAAGTCTCAAAACTCTACTCATTTGATTCATCAACTTTTTCTTGATCTCATTTATACATAAAATCCTATCTTATATGCATTTCTAACTTTCTCTTTACTAACATATCATTCATCTAATGTAAAGTCATTCATGTCTACTTCATTCCCCTTTTATTCTCTCTTCATTTCTATCTCATCTTCCAATTGTCATTTATTTCACCTTCCATATGTATACTCTCAATCAATTTAGAATTATAGAGACATAGCCACTATGAAATTCTAATCTCAATTCCACGAACATATTCTTATACTGAATCATAAACTCTTATCACGATAATCAAACAACCATTCCAAAACTAGGTTCAACCACTCGAAATCGTAGAAAATTTTGTTTTCATTCAACTTTGCTTAGACACAGTAAATCTCACCATTTCCACTTGTATCTCTATTTTTCTCAATCAATCCACGACAATATATTCACATCTATATCACATTCAAGGATATACCATCACAGTACAATATTGATATCATGTTCAATGATACAACCACATACACAAATGTAGTGAATCTTTATTTATCATATCGAATCAAATACTATTTCTCATTTCTAGATATCCACAAGCTTTCATTTTCTTACATTCTGACAGATCATCATTCTTCTCACTATTTCTATTAGCTCAAACTCGTAACAATTGCTCATGCGTGTAACTCGTGTATATGTAACTCAGACTGGGGATCAATTACTACTGCATGCTATGATATGTCTAAAATGCATGTATCTTGACACATAGTTTGAAAAATGCCCATGTAAGATATTAAATCTGGGCGCTAATACCAACTTGTAGCACCCTACTCCCATAGGGCATATGCTTGAACTCACAAACGATATTCGAGAATACACTCTACAAGGGTGGTGCACTAGGACGATCAGTCAGACTTAATACAATTTTTTGTTCAAACATCACACGCATATTAGCGAAATCCAATAATCAAATTCGGCCCATTTTTCATAAACATCATAATCATAATCGTCATTACAAACTCACATTTGATCAAACATTGAACACATTGTTGGAATTTCAATAATCTTTTGGGCCATTACAAATACCAAAAATGTATTTGATCATAACTATTATTACAATAGAATTCATTTATACAATGAATGAACACTTGCGGAATACTATGCTTAATACAAAAATAACAGAGAACATATGCAGATGTCAATTGATCCCAACCTTTAACTCTTTTCTAAATGTAGTGGTTATACTCCAGTTGATCTAACTGGGAATCTCCTCTGAGCCTGAAAAATAATGTTGCAATTTTGGGGTGAGTTTTGCAAACTCAGTAAGCGGACCATCCTTGATGGCTCACTCATATCATATAACACAGTAATTCATAAAATTACAAAATTCACATCACTTTATCAATTCATCGCGTAGCACCAATTTACACTTTATACATTTATGTCACATTTCACATTCAGAGTAGTCAAATAGTTCATTTTGATCATTTAAAACATACATATCAATTATATATGTTATGCTTATAAGACTCACTTCCAATTGTTATTGTTGTGACCGAGTGCCTGTAACTGTCCCGTATCTATTGTGGATACCGAGCTCATTAATAACTGTCCCTTATCCGTTGGAAATACAGGGCCCATTATACACAATGAGCCAGAAGCCTTTACCACATTTTGAGCTTTAAGCTCTTTTTCACTTTCTGAGCTTTAAACTCTTTTTCGATGGCTACTCCGGTCACAGCAACTTTTATCTTTTCATGCATTCATGTAATAAAATGCATCATATTCACATATATTCAATCAATCGTTTGATTTCAATTTCACATTTATCATCGGACCTAGGTCCGGCATTCAAAAATAATGTTGAGAATCTCACATTCACATTCACATTCACATTTTTCATCGAATCGATATCCAGCATTCAACAATAATGTTAAGTATCAATTATTCAGCCAAATTCATATACAATGAGCACTTTCAATATATGATTCATGCATCAAATGCCTTGAACATTCAATGTCTGAAATTAACACATTCACATCATATAATAATGCAATACAGAGATTTAAATAGAACAATCAATTAAGAGGAGACCATCTAGGTCGACTCACAATACACTCCAGATTAGCATTTGCTTCCATGATCCAGAAACGTCTGGAAGCGAACGTTTTATCCTGTATATTAACATTATGTAATATACATATTGCATACACATTATTAATTGCACAATCACATAAACATTCAATTATACACATATGCATATGTGTAATGTATAATGTATGCTCAAATTGACTATTCCTGGTATATTTCTTTAATCACGTCTCTTGATCATTCAAACCTTATCATTTGTATATGTCTAGCTTACTCTTAGGTTTATACCTCACGAACACTTGGTTATTCTAATATCATACATCAATTACTCGTCATTTCTTTTTTAGCATTATATGCTCTCATAATACCCAATTCTCATTCACCTTTACTTAATACGTATTACTCAACTCCTTTGAATCACAACTACAATCATATGAACATCTTCATTCCCATTATACTTATGCCTTTGGTACTTTGATATCAACAATTCATTCACTAAGTTATAACCTCAATTATCACTCTATACATGTCACACATTTAGTCACTTAATCCAAGCATCATTCTAGGTTCAATTCAAGCTCCATTCAATCCTAAATTAAGTCCAAATGCATTATAGTTAAGTACCTTATTCTTAATTGGTTTAACCATTGCACAATCATAACATGACCATGAAAAAGCACTACCCACGATTGTGGTGTTCCTTGCCATGAACATGATAGAAACTAATCTCCCATTTTTCCTGCAATTTTCTAGTTTTTCTCATGATAGATTTTCAGGTCAATTTTGTACGACCATTATGACCTAGAAAATGCAATATTTAGGCAACACCTTCTTCTAAAAAAATGTTCCTATATGTCTTAAGTTTCTAATGACATAAAATTTATACAGTTTGGTTCAGTATTTTGTGATTTATACCCAAAATACTGAAGATTGTTCTCAACTAGGGGCAACACTCAGTACTCAACTTCAAGCCAAATTTCAAAACCATTAGGGACATAATTCAAATCTAATTACTTCATGAAAATTGTATCCATATGTGTTTAGTTTAATATTAATTAAAAATCATCTCATTTGGATACCTATAGTTCAAGATATGGCCAAAATATAAATGCCTATTCAGTGAAAACACTCTATCTAACATATTCCAGCACACATTTAACTTCATTTTCATACTAGTTCATCTCTTTTACTTAATATATCATCTCTAACTTATGTCCTCATTATTTCCTCTTCATTACTACTTCCACTTCAACTCAATATCATTCACAAACTAATCAAAATCTATAAGTGATCATTAACCCTAAAACAGAACATGTACACGTACATGTACACATTCATCATCAACTTTCTGCACATCTTCAACTTCATTAACACCTTCATTTCATCTCTAACTTATCATTCTAATTTACCTCATTTCAAGACACCACACTACTCCTTTTCTTTAACTCTAGACTCATTTTATTTCACCTCTATAACACCCAAATAGATCTACATTAATACACCAAGAAAACGGAACATAAAAACCATCTATTTATCTATCAAATTTCTGCACAATTTCTACATCATTTCAATGATCATTCTAACTCAAATCATCTCAACAACTTATGACATATTGATCATAATATATGTGAAAGCAAGACATGAACCTACCCACATTTCTCAGTCACGTTTCAGTATGTACACGTCCTCATTTTATGATCATTTAACTCTTAACTATCATCTTTCATTCAACAAATAAAGAAGAGTAATGCTTTATACTCACTTGTTTACTTCAAGATCTAAAAAATCTCACTTAATCTTAGCTTTCCTTGAACCACACGATCATCACCATTGTAGGGAGGAAAAAGTTTGGCTTTCATCATCAAGGTGAAGGCATGAACATATGGAGTGGCAAGGTGAAGAATAATAACAAAGCTTAACATTGATGGTTGGAGAAAAGAGAGTGTCGTGAATGACAGAAAAGAAAGAAGAAGAAGAAAATGAAGAAAGTCATGAAGAGAAGAAGAAAGCAAGAGACCAAAACAATTAAAATGGTCTTTGATTTGGGAGAAAGATCGTAGGTGAATGAATGGCATCGCAAGTCACACTTATCACTTATCACATGTCCATTTTCTATGGTTCTCCATTTAGTTCTCTTATTTAACTAGTCCATTCATCTCCAATTTCTACTCCAATTATCTCTCAATTTTCAATGAAACTTGTCATTAAATCTTAATGTCACTTATCAAAAATTTCTTCTGCCATTCGCTATTTATTTCTACTAATATTTATCAATTGTTCTGCCGCTTGACATTTTTTTAGTCAAAAAATACTCATAATTACCAGAAATTTCCCATATTTCACCAAAAATTCTAAATTACTAATTATACATACCAACTCAATTTTTAAGACATATAATCCACAATTCACATCATACTCACATTAAGTATTAATTATATCTGGAAAATGTCAAATGAGTGCATATATAGTCATTAAAATGTGTGCAAAACAATCAAATTCACGTGTGTGTATACTATTATTATGCATGAGTATGAAATGCATTTTTCTAGTCTCTCATTGCTATTTTTCTTTTACAGAAATCTATGGTTCTAATCCTTAGTATGGAAACGGAATGTTACATTTCCACTCAAGAATGTTTTATCTACCAACCAACCTCTTGAGCTTATGGATTTATTTTATCCTACTAGAACTCAAAACTTTGGTGGTAAACATTATGTTTTTGTTATTATAGATGATTATTCTAGATTTACGTGGATTTATTTTATAGCAAATAAGGATGATGCTTTTGAAGTCTTTGAGAAGTTTTGTAGAAAAATTTAAATTGATAAAGGGTACTGCATTACTTCAATTTGAAGTGATCATCGAGAAGAATTTGATAACAGAAAATTTGAAGATTTATGTGATGATAATGGCATAACTCATAATTTCTCATGTCCAAGGACTTTGTAGCAAAATTGAGTTATTAATTGAAAGAAAAAAATATGAGCCTTGTTGATATGGCCAGGACCATGTTGTGTAAGAGCAATTTACCTCATGAATATTGGGCAGAAGTTGTATCCACTACCTGTTACATTTTTAACAAGTGTCTTACAAGGCCAATTCTCAAAAACACCACTTAAAGCTATGGAAAGGGAAAAAACTAAATGTTTCTTACTTTCGCCCTTTTGGTTGCAAGTGCTTTGTTTTAAACAATGGTAAGTACAATCTTGGAAATTTTGATGCATGATCTGACGAAACTATTTTTTGGGATACAACACTATGTGCAAAGGATTTATAGTTTATAACAAAAGAACCAAGAGGATAGAATAAATTGATGAAGCATTACCCTTAATAATAGCTACTGATTCAAATGATAAAGAGCATACTTTCGCTCCTAAAAATATGCCACAAATTGCACTTGTAGTGCCTTCAGAATCATTAGATCAAGAGGGTCCTTCTGAAGCTAAGACAAAAAAGGCTCCTTCTCCAAGTACACCTCAATAAGAACCTATTCAACAAAGAACACCAGATTTTAATAGCAAAAGGACACAAGAGAATGAAGAGGTCTTGCTAAACTTCAGTACATTATAGGAGACCCTTCTAAAAGTCTAAAAACCATATCATCTTTCAAAAACAATTATATTACTTTAGTTTCACAATTAGAACTAAAGACTATAGAAGAGGCACTTGTTGATGAAAGCTGGACTATAGCCATGAAAGATGAACTGAACGAATTTGTCAAGAACCAAGTTTGGAATTTGGTACCTTATTTACAAAACAAGTCAATCATTGGAACTCGTTGGGTTTCTTGAAACAGACTCGATGAAAACAATAAGGTGGTAAAAAATAAAGCTAGACTTATAGCTCAAGGCTATAATCAATAGGAATGTATTGATTTTGATAAGACTTACGGTCCTGTTGCTAGACTAGAATCAATCAGAATTTTGCTTGCCTTTGCATGTTGTAAAATTTTCAAATTATACCAATTTGACGTCAAAAGTGCTTTTCTAAATGGATATATTGATGAAGTCGTCTTTGTTAAGCAACCTCTAGGTTTCAAGATCACCAGACCATCCAGATTATGTGATGAAGTTGACAAAAGCTTTGTATAGTCTAAAGTAGGCTCTCGAGCATGGTATGACAGGTTAAGTAACTTCTTGCTTGAGAATAAATTTGAAAGAGGAAAGATATATAAAACTCTATTTATTAAGAGGAAAAAAATTGTTTGCTTATTGTTCAAATATATGTTGATGACATAATATTTGATGATACTAATCCATTTTTCTGTAAAGATTTCTCAGCTTTAATACAAGGGGAGTTTGAAATGAGAATGATGGGAGAGTTATCTTTCTTTCTTGGATTGCAAATTAAGCAAACAGAAAAAGGAATCGTCATTAGTCAAGACAAGTATACAAAGGAACTTATCAAGAAATATCATTTTGAAAATGCCAAACTGATGGAAACTCCAATGTATACTGGAACTAAGCTTGATAAGGATGAAGCTAGCAAAGCTACTGATAAGACAAACAATAGAGGAATAATTGGTTCACTTCTATATCTCACAAGTTCAAGACCTGATATTATGTTTAGTGTGTGTCTTTGTGCACGTTTTCAGTTAAATCCTAAAGAAAGCCACTTACAAGCAGTCAAGAGATCTTTCGTTATCTTCTTGGAACTATGAGTTTTAGTTTATGGTATCCAAAAACTGACTAATTTGACATAATTGGCTATTGTGATGGAGATTATGCAGGTGATAAAGTTGATAGGAAAAAACACAAGTGGCTATTGTCAATTTCTTGGAGGAAGTTTAGTTTCTTGGTCTTACAAGCAATAAAATTGCACAACGCTCTCCACAACTGAAGCTAAATAGATAACAACTGCTAGCTGTTGTGTTCAAATCTTATGGATGAAATATCAACTTCAGGATTTTTCTCTAAACTTTAATCATATTCTTATATTATGTGACTGTACAAATGCAATTAACCTATCTAAAAATCTTATGCAACATTCTAGGACTAAGCATATAGAAGTTAAACATCATTTTCTTAGAGATCATGTCTTAGAAGGGACTATTGAACTATTGCATATTAATACTGAAAATCAAGTATCTGATATTTTCACTAAGTGTAACACCCCACTCCCGCTGGACCCGAACCCGATATCGATGGTGATATCCGAATCCGTACCCCGCGAGGGTGGCGT
>JAOQMS010000007.1:28578966-28595041 GCA_027563885.1 Erythroxylum longipes
CTATTCACAATTGCATGAGCATGAGATGTGTTTTTCCTAATTTCTCGATTGATCGCCCGTGTACCCGTTTCTATGGTGCAACCCGTTATATGGAAACGGGATGTTACACTAAGCCACTTATAGAAGATAAATTTGTTTATTACGTAAAGAGATTTGCACGTGCAGATTATCAGACATCTGACTATACTCAAAGTTTTTCTTCTAATTTTGCAGATATTAAAAGGCTCCTTTGAATGTATAGGAGGCTCCTATCTTTTTAAAGAGTAAGAATAACCTTGTTCGGAGATAGTCTTCACTAACATGATGTCGTTTGATTTTTTAAAAATCATGTGTGCAATTCTGTTAGACTTTTGTACAACTGACAGGAGATATGGAAAAGATTATACCTCTGAGAACATGTATGACCTTTCATCTTCATGTGAAACCATTACTTAGAAATCGTCTCTTAAAAATCATTTGGTATATCTCAAGACGGTTCCTTTTCTTCATCTTATCTTCAACACTAATTGTACCTCCCTCTATCTCACTACAATCAAGCTGTCTTCTTTGCAAATTTCTTCATTCTAGCATTCTCTGCTTGTTGATAATGGCATGAACAAAGTCTAAGGCCCAAAAGAAATCTTTGACACCCACTATTAGCCATAGAGAAACTCACCGCCATGAACATGTATTTGAAACTCTTGTTTCTGAATCTTTTTCTTTGTCACTAATAATAGGATCGCTAAACACCTCCACTGAAATTGTCTTTGTTTCTTCTATTAAAAAGTCCTTATTTTTAGAAGGATTAATTTGGGAGAATTCATATAAGAAAAAGCAAAAAATTGTGGCATCACCTGAAGAGTCAACCTGTAATTCATTTACTGGACACAATGAATCAACAAAGCAGCAATATGTTTCTGATTCTAAGGAAGAAAGTCCTGACGACTCTAACCCTAGTTGGTCAGAAAAGGAAAAAGAAGAAGAAGAAGAAAGAGAAGTAGAAGAAAAAGAAGAAGAAAATCTTCAAGTGAATAAGAACATACTCTCCTGAGAAGAGTCTCCAATAAGGAAAAACTGATGAAGAAGGTACGATTCCATTCTCCTTCTCCAAGTTCAAGATCTCCATCACTGCCTATTATCACTCCGCTTCCTCTTAATCCTAAAATCTCCACACCACCACCATCGACTACTCCTCGACCTGGTTCCACAATTACAAAATTTCCTGAAGAACTTTGGATCATTAATGATGATAATTCATATGAAGAACCACTTCATTTGGTAAGGCGTCCACGAACCAGAGAAAGTCTTCTAAAGCAGGCTGAGAAAATGCCTATAATTGAAAAAGAAAAGAGCCCTAACGTTGAGCCGTGGGAAGAAGAAGCATCTCAAAAAAGAAAGAGAGAAGAAATAATAAAAGGAAAGGCACTTATGATTGAAAAGCATGTAGAGGATCCCATTGTTTGGGATGAACCTATTTTTGAAGAAAATTTGTTTAAAGAAATTCCAAAGGCCAAGAGGTCAAAAACAAAGAAACTCTCTGTATACAAGAAAGGAGAATCTTCAACGCCTTCAAAGATGTTTCAATCTATGGAAGTTGAAGCATGATATAGAATGTGTTACAAGAAGAGAAGGGTGGTTAATGGACGCATTCTACCTCCTCTCATGTTTGATGATATTGGTATTCCCATTTCTCCTTATTTTCTTATTGTTGGTTGGAAAATGTTTTTGAATTTGAATGAAATAGTCTGTGATGACTTAATTCGATCATTTTATACCTATATGAGAAAAGATGTAGTTGATGGAAAATTGGCAATTGTTTTTTAGTTAAGTGAATGTGAGATTCTGCTTATTGGGGAAATTTTTTGCAACTTTTTGGATATAGCTCCTATAGGGAGAAATGACTTCCCTTATCATAAATGGGATATTGTTAATCTTGATCTGGGAGAAGTTGTGTTGTGGTCTTCACAAAGTAATACAATTTAAATTCTATCTAAACCAAACTAGAGACAAGCGTACCTCGTCAACAGGTAATATAAAACTGTAAGAACCGGATATCGTACCTAAGGGATTCCAAAATGTAAGACAATTAAATTAAACGATGAAAAATTACTCAAACGATCAAGAATTGATTGATTTAAAAATGAAATAAACTAAGCGAATTAACAAAATATGCTTGATGCAACATATGAACTAAATGCGACTAAACTTAATCAAATAACAAAAATTGGCTAAGGTGTCAGATTTCAATTGGATTAGGCACTAAAACTTGTAACGGATGATTAATTTAGGAATTACTTCACTTAAGCAAGTTAAACCAAATATTCATAGGAATTCTTTTCTCTTTTAAATCCAAGTTACCTACTTGGTTCATAGATAATTCATAATAAAAAGAAAACATTCAATGCACGAAGCCTAAAATTAAGTCGTTAATTCTAGGCATCCTCATACAAGATTCTACGGTTGGTCTACGCGTTAGTCTCAAGTATGTTGCTTGATCGATTTTTCGACAAATCAAATCCCAATGGTTATGGCATTGAATCATCTAAGGCCTTAATCTAGTTTATTAATCTAAATTAGGCTAAATATGCATTTAATCAAGCAAATAAAATAATACCACAAAAATTGTCCTAATCTAATATCAATCCTAACTTCAACCAAAAAAAACTTACCTACACATATTCGTCAATGTAACATAAATCATGGTCATAATAAATAATTGCATTGATTAAATCCACAAAAATTAAAACAAATAAGGAATAAAAAATTAATAACACCCAATTGGTTCCTACTGTCCAAGAAGTCTCTTCTCACACTATTGTTGTTGTCTACCGCAAGCCCTCTTATCACGCTAGTCTATTTTTTCTCCTCTCCCCTTGCTACTGTAGCTGTCACACTGTTTGATAAAAAAAATCTGAAGAGAGTCGGTGAAGGTTTGGGTGTTTTCGTCCCTTTAAAAGTGCTGCAGCTGCCAACCTTTTCTGTCTCTAACGTAGCCCTCTCTCTTTTTTTCAACACAACCGACACTCTCCTTGCTCTTTTCTTTCACGAAGCCGCCACTCTGCTCTTCTATTTTCACTGTCACGCTACTCTCCTCTTACGCTCCTCACGACCACCCCTAGCTTTCGCTACTATATTTTATGTGTTTTCACACCAGTTCTCTTTTCTGTGTTTTTAACTTTAACGCTACTCACGCTACGCTCTCTTCAACCGTTAGCTTTTCTGCTCTTGTTTGTTTTTCCACTTTCACGCTACTCTCTCTTCAACACAGCCCCCAGCTATTTTTTCAATCCTTCTATTTATTGATCTGTTAGACAATGGTTTTCGATTCTTTTTTCTCTATTCACGCACAAAAAACCCTTCTTCTTGGCTGAAAATGTTTTTTTGTCTTTTCATTGTGGGCTCCTTTTCTTCTTTTTTCCTCTTTATATCACCTCATTTTGGGCTCAACATTTTTTGTCCAGCTATCTTACTTTTAAGAAGCTTTTTTTGCTTTGTGCTTTTAAACTTCCAAATCCAATATATGCCTAAAATTAAAACAAATAACTCTTAATTAGTGCAATTTAAACATCAAATGAACAAAAGTTTAGCAAATTATGTATATAAAATCAATATAAAATGCCCATTAACAAGTTGTAGGCTTTATTTGTCTGCATATGGAGAATACACAAGAAGGGAGATTTTGGTGCAGACAATTAGATCTACTACCTCGTTGCCTTGCATCATTATCTGCCACTTCAATTTTTTCAAGAAGTAGCTCAATGGAAAGATGCAATCTTCTGGATACTTATGTGGTATACAACTTGTGAAAGGGCAATACGATGAATCTCCCAGCCATAACTTTGAGGTTTATGGTGGATAAAGGAAGTCACAAGAACACTATAGGGGGTTGCCTTACGGAATGCTGCTGACCAAAATTTTTGCTTACTATGATGTATCTTTTGATGGTTTGGAATGGTATGCGCCTGCTAAGTTCCATTCTTCCATTGCTTATCTTAGATATAAGCTGAAGGATAATGTCTGGGTTGAAAATAAATTAGAAAGAATAGCAATTGTTTTAGGTCTTGCGTCAGCACAATAGCCTCCTTCTCCAGCACAACAGTCTTCTCTAGAAACCAACAATCTGGATATTCAACAACTGAGGGAGATTAGACTACATAAGGATCAAATGTATAATCATATTAAGGGCATGCAAAATCTTCTTCGTGTCCTTATTGAATCTCTTATAGAATACTTTCGTTAAGACACATACATTTTTTTGCTAATGGTTGTTTTGGCTTTAATATGACTATTTTGTGCTTTTTAGCTTATACATATTTGTGATATTTGTCTGTTACTAATGTTGTTTTTGCATATTTTATGATACTCTCAATGCTTTAACATGATCTATTGACTTTCTTGCCCTTCTTTTCGATCATGACAAAGGGGGAAATACAGAAAGATATATTTTGATATAATTATTAACTATGATATATTTCTTTTAGCTACTTGATGTATTTGATTTTTGTAACTTCATGCCTATGCATCTAGTTTTCAAACGATAAGCTCCTACTATTTAACACTAATAGAAGGCTCCTTCCCATCAAGATTATAAGGACTTACATATAAAGATTACAGATATCTTTCGAAATCTTTCACTATTATTTGAATTTTTTGAAAATACATCTATTATTGTTTGTCATCATAAAAAATGGGGGGATTGTTAGCTCAAAGCTTTTTAAATTAATGATTTTGATGATAACAATCAATAATATTTACTTACAAAATTCAAATTTATTTAGATTATCTTATTTATTCAAAAAGATAATGATGTTAAAAGAGATTGTATATTTTAGTTATCTATTTAAAATAAAAGGATAAACATTTCCTATTTTATAGGAATTGTTTTAACAAACTTATTTGATTATTTAGATACGATCCCACAAAATTTGGAACTCCTATCATTTCTATATAAGCGAAGGATCTTGCTATTTACTATACTCAACAATTGACTCTGAGATACAGTCAAATATTTATTCAAATGTCTTAATTTTTGAAGATACTACCAAAGTTGATAACAAAGATATTTTCTAAAAAGGCATTCAAGGCAGATTTAGTTAGTTAATGATATAATTAAGCAACGGCTAGTTGAAGAGAACGCCTATTTAAAGAAAAACTACTTCATTAATAAAATACACAAGATTTCCTGAAATCCATCAGTAGCATCAACACTCTTGAAAGTCATATTCATATTAAACCATCTGTGTCTTAGAAAGGGAAAATACTCTATTGAGAGAGACTGCTATTCTTTGAAGCTCACATTGAGCAAATTTTATTTTCATTTTTTGAGAATTTGTAGGGGAATACTATTAGTGTGGAAAGTTAAAAAACCTTGGAAATATGTACTTGTGAGCTTGGAGAGACTCATTAAATCACTACCTAGAGATTTATTAGTGAAAAACTCAAGTTGGACACTAATTGAACGTAGTTTTCGTTATAAGCCGAACCAATATAAATTGGCTACGTCGTTCTTTCTCTTTCCTTAACTTTTAAATTTCTGCATTTTAATTAATGTTGTTTTCATTTGCACGAGGCTCCTTTTATTTTAGTAAGCTCCTTTTGTTTTTAAGCTTTAACAGGTTCCTACCGTTTTAACAGGCTCTTATCGTTTTATATGATTTGATAATAACTTGCAAAAAAATTTAAGTCACAGATAATTCACCCCCTTTCTTGCATATGTTTGTTTTATCAATAATATCATAAATTATGATAAGAAATTATTTGAAACTTTTAAAGAAAGGTTAAACTTTAAAGTGTGTACATTAAGTAATGTGGACGAGCCCACCAATTTTCAATGAAATTGAAGCTAAACATGGCAATTGAGCTCGGGTTCAGCCCAGCTTGTAAGTATAGCAATTGAGCCCAAACTTGAAATCAAAGGGTTAGATCTGAGTTGACAATAATGTCGTTATTTAATTTTTTAAAATAATAAATTGAGTAGGACTAGCCTTAAGGGGTCCACCAGACTGGAGGTCAAGCCATAAGCCTATCAATACCTTGTCAGGCCAGGCCATAGCCAGTGCCATCCTAATTGAAGCTTTATTCCGTGTGTTTAAAGAGATTAATATAAGTTTTCACATTAACAATGGGATCTTTTTAAGAGTAATGAATACATTTTGAGATATTATTGATATAATATTTGAAAACTAATATTTAAAAAGATTACATAATATTTTTAAATATAGTTTTTTAGGTATTAAAGATCATTTTTTTAAATAGATAATTATTGATGTGTATATTTAAAATTTTAGTTTAAAAAAATCATTTATTTCCTCCGAATCACATAAAAAAAGATATTTTATTGATCTAAATTGTATAACATTTGAAAATTTGAAAACTTTTAAAAATAAATATTAAAATTAGAAAAGTAAAAATATAACACCTTTTAATTCAGTATCTTTTAACGAAACAACTTTAATTTCGACCGTAATTTAAATATTCAAAATTAACTAATAACATTAAAAAGATTTTGGCTAAGACCCAATTAGATTATTGATGGCAATGAGTTCGACTTAAAAATTTTAAACTAAGATTGATTAAGCCCAAAACATAGTTCTAGCCCAACTTCAATCGGGCTTGAATGACTTGAAGTATGATTCGATTTAGCCCGACCCAATTACTTATTTTTTAAAAATTGAAAAACAACTCATTATTTATAGAATTTTCCAAGTTCAGATTAGGTTGGATCAGGCAATTCAAACTCGAGCTGACCCAAAATTTGGAGATCAACTTTTCTGGCCTCATAACCCTACGTCAACCCTATTTCAAATGATTTCATCTAGATATTTTTGTGAGTCTCGTATAATTATGCAGATAAAATTGCTTAAAATAGGCTTGTCACAAAGTTTCGGGCACGGAAGATCTCTTTCTCAAAATTTGAAAGTTAAAAAAAGTCTAGTCAAATCAGGTAGGAATCATTAACTTTAGGTTAAATCAGATCGTACTGGACTTATTTACCAAGCCTAAATCCGACTTATTCCCAACATTCGATCATATGCGGATTCAATTAATACCATTTACAGAACTTTGTTTTCGTACGAACAAGAAAACAGAAAAAAATAATAAAAAATAATAAGGAGACATACAAGTGGACGACAGTGGACACGCGCCAGGATCTGAAAAGCTATGTCCCGAGGCCCTGGCAAGTGCCCAGACAGATAACGATATGAACACGAACCAAAAGTGAAAGAGAGAGAGGTCTCAAAAGGTATAGTATATTTATATATATATATAGTACAGTAGATGAGATAAGAGCTTAGTGGTTACTGCAATGGCAGTCGTAGTAGATGTAGATGTAGATGTAGTAGTGCTAGTATTCGTACCTTACCCACAGTTCATTGTCCTTTCTTCAACCTCTACACAGGTCTACTTTTTCCATGTGTCACGACTCAGAACTCATCCAACTGCCTTCCAGTTCTGTTTTTGATTACATAAAATTAAAATTACAGAATTTGTTTGCTCTGTTTTCATTTTAGTTTTTTTGGTTTTAAATTTTATTTTATATAATTTATAGTTTTATTTATTTATTATATAAATTCTCAAATTAGGCAAAAACTTGAAAGTACTATAACTATAGCTTTAGATTCTCTACTTTTGGCAAATACCCATTAAGAGGTAAGTTTATGTTTCACTAGATTTTCTCTTCTTTTTTTATGTATTGAGTAGACCAATGTCTCACCATTAATC
The DNA here is from genome assembly GCA_027563885.1 of Erythroxylum longipes. Lineage (NCBI taxonomy): Eukaryota > Viridiplantae > Streptophyta > Magnoliopsida > Malpighiales > Erythroxylaceae > Erythroxylum > Erythroxylum longipes. The sequence goes on from JAOQMS010000007.1 coordinate 28,586,668, forward strand.
ACTACTTGCAGATAAAAACATACGACGTATGCTTATACATATGTTTAGGTCAGAAAGAGGAAGTCTTCATCATCCTTTTGCTTTCTGTGGCTATTAGCTAGTGCTTTCCAAGCCAAAGCAAATATGAGGAGAGGTAAGGTGGTGTTGAAAAGAATAGAGAACAGGATCAATCGCCAAGCAACCTTTTCCAAAAGAAAAAATGGGTTGTTGAAAAAGGCTTGCGAACTTTCTGTTCTTTGTGATGCTGAAGTTGCTCTGATCATCTTCTCTAGCCGTGGCAAGATCGCGGAATTTGGTAGCACAGAGTAAGAGATGTACACACACAAACACAGACACACAAATACCACTCTCTTCTCACCATGTTTTGTGCTTGTGTATGTGTTGGGTTTCAGCTTCTTGGACGAAGAAAAATTTTCAGGACTTTCTGGGTCTATAAGAAAAAGATGGATGTAGCATGCTAGGTTTGTTCATACTGTGTGAGCGTCATTATGGAAGTATCGTGTTAGGTTTGTTCAAATTAGCTGAGCATATCTATGGATACTGTAGCTTTGATGGTTGACGAGAGAGAGAGAGAGGTGAGCTTTCTGTGGATCGAGGTCTTTAAGTGGTTCTTGGTACATATCTGAAGCTGATACCCATTCTTACCTTGACACGTTTTGTATACTTTAATTCTCAGATCCTTCGTTGTCAAGTCAGAATTTTGACAGGTTTCACCATTAGGGTTTTTATCTCTAGTATGTCTGTATGTCTCTCAATTTCCTGTGTTCTCTAGCTTGCTTATGAATGTAGAAACTTTAAGGCCAGTTGTTTCTGTTAGTACCAGATCTTACTGTAGTATCTTCTGATTCTTGTTTCTGATACATTTTGCCGTAGAGCTTCTTCTTCTTCTTTTTCTTCTTCTTTCCTTTTTTGGGAATGGAAGAACAAAACGTACTCTTGGTGGTATCCGGAATCTTTCCCGTTCTTTCACTTCTTTTCCCTTTTTGTTTCTGTTTAGAGGAATAATTTGGATTGGAGTTCACAGTGTTCTTGATCTGATATCTCCATATAGTCCTCTTTTGGTTCTGGGTATTGCTTATCTCAGCTGAAAGCATATACCTCTCTTTTTCTTTTTGAAAAGGAAAGCATATACCTCTTATGGTTCCAAGAACATTGCAGCAAATCTTGAGTTCTTCTGTTCATGTTCAAAACAATATCTCAGTGATATGTTGCATGATGCCATCTTTAGTACACTTTCCTGCAAAATCTAACCTAAATAATGAACATTTCACCCTTCCTTCTTTCATCAATTTTGTTTGAGGTTTCATAATCAACTTCGCTTCTTCTGTTCCAAGTTGTTGAATCAGTACGATTCTCTCTTGTTCTTGATCAGGATAACGAAGACCATCCAACGTTACAGGCAATTTTGTTACACCTCAAAACAAAACAGCGATGTTGAGGACGGAACACTGGTTTGTTTTCTTCCTTTCTTGAATCAAATCTTAATATTTCCGAGTACTCTGATTTGTTTCTTTTTGCTTAAGTCCCATTTGGATGAGAATTATTTAAAAGAGCAATGAAAAAACTTGAGAAAAACCCAAATTTAAAAAAAAATTCTATCACCTAATAATTCTTTAAAAGTATATAAAAACTCCTAATTAAGTAATTTTTTATCCTTTAAAAAACATTTATAGAGTTGTTTTTAATAGATATTGCATTTGAATGGTATTGCAATTAGCTCAATTTGATGATAATCCCTTACCTTTGTTCTCTTGATTGATTATGCAGAACATATACAAAGAGATTTCAATCTTGAAGGCAAAACACGAATCTCTTCAGCTCTCTTATAGGTTATGGATTAAGTGCATTTAATTTTTTGATAAATTACTTTTAATTTCAATACTAATTTCAAACTTCGGTTTCTTTTATATACCATCAACTTGCATTCATATTTTGTCGTTGGCAAGTTAATTGATTAAATTAACAGATAATCTTATCATTTAAAAAACATTTAAAAAATTAATAGGTTAGCTATAGCTCAAATTTGATATTCCTCATATTATATTTTATTAAAATAAATAATTTTAAAATTAAAATTTATTTGTAAATTAATATTTGTTTTAAATATATTTTAATTATTTGATTTTATTTTATTTGAAATTTATATATTTTAAAAATATTTTAAATTTAAATATTTATTAATAATTATTTCATTGAATTAATTTTAAATTGAATTAAATTATTCTTAACTCTTATTAATAATTAATATATTAAATAATATATATTTAGTTAATAATGAATCAGATTATGAAAAATATAAACATAAAATAAAATTTATTTTTTTTAGTTTTCATAAATTATAAAAAGTAGAAGAAAACGAATCAAAAAATTCAAACAAAGAGGATTTTTAACTAAATTAGAAAACGAAAACTAAAAAATTAAAACATAAATTAAAACAGACACTTAAAATTTCAGTTTATCATTGTAAAGAGTAAAACATCTCAATATATTTTTGATTTTAATGTATAGAAAAAAAATAAGTTTTTAAATTAAAATGTGTTAAAATGGAATAGAATTATTAAAAAGAGTCTAGGATTATTATAAAATAAAAAAGTTTAATTCAAGAGTATGGTCAACAAAGCAGGGTATTATAGAATAAAAACTTTACTATAAATTGAATTAAAATGTACTTGGATATTTTCAAAACATTTAGGAGCAAGAATAAAGGCTTAATCTCACATTGGAAATAGATATCTGTATGCAACAAAGGATCCAAAACCTCTTTTGTATGTAATGCTTGTTTCCTAGTGTACTAAAATGTAGAGTTTGATAAAATATTGATAAAGGCAAATGCTGGGAGAAGAACTTGAAACCCTAAGCATCAAAGAGTTGCAGAAGATTGAGAAAAAACTAGACAAGACTCTCTCTCAAGCTAGACAGAAGAAGGTACTTCTGCTTAAATTTTCTATGATTATTACCATTGGAAAAAGAGCTTGCCCTGTGTTATTAGAGATCATGTCTTCTCTTAATTATTCAAACATATTATTTTATATTACAGACACATATGCTGTTAGAGAGACTTGAAGAACTGCAAAGAATGGTAAGACATATGAGATTGGTGCTTTGTTTTAGAGTTGATAGATCAAATACAGGTTTTAAAGCCTCGACGTGCATGGCAGGAGCATGAACTTGGAGAAGAAAACAAACAACTCAGGATTAAGGTCTTTGTACTTCGTTCCAATACTGATTCGTGCATGGTTTATATGACTGATACGTAGCTCACTATGTATGTTTAGTGAACTATAATTACAGCTGCAGGAAGGAAAGTATCATCAAGATACTCAACTAGGACTCCAAGTTCAGGGTGATGGTCAAAATAGGGTTCAACCATTTCAAGTCCTATCTTGTTGAAACCATCATGCCCTTTATAAGTACGGTATATTATGATTTTTTTCATTAAGATGACGAGCAAAATATATGAATTAATCCTTAAGATTTTTATGAAAATTTAAATAAATACTTAAATATTTTATATTTTACTAGTTAATTTTTTAATGTTAATGTATGCTTATAAAATAATCTTTATTTATACAAAAATTAATTAAAGATCATAAGATTTTTTTGTTTTCGAATAAGTCATTAAATGGAATTTTTTTGGGAATTAATATTAATGATAGCTTTAAATTTTTAAGATTTTTAAATTTTTGTGATAATTTTAAACATAAATGCTTATATTTAACATAATTCTAAACCATCTAGGGTTTCCTTTAATACCTTTGCAAACAGGTGTCATGAAATTGGTTCCTGGGAGAAGACCTTTGGTCCAACTGCCATGGAAGATTGAACAAGCAAGAGCTCAGTCATGGAGGACTCCTGTGTCCTGTCCTTTGCTCCTCTAGTTTGTGTTTGAGGATCTTGGGTTCCAAATAAGCTCCATCAGAAGTTGTTATTATAGTCTGGTGTATCAATTATGATTGCTATAAATAATAACTTCTGAAACTAATAATTCTTGTCAAGTGATCATATATGTTTGTGTGCTATGTAGCTTTTTAAAGTTAAATTGTGATTTACATTTCAAAGGGATGTTAAGAGTATCTTATATTGATTAAACATGACAATGTTAAAGGGCTTATAAGTGGTAAAGGTCAATTATCCAAATGACTAGTTATAGTCATTTTAACAATGGTTGACCCAAGTTCAATTATTATTAGTAAATTTTACATTCTGTCCATATTAAAAATTCTAATATGGTATTAGAGCAGGTTTAGTCTAGATTATTAATCTCTCGATTGTGTGTTTGGATGTCCAGTTCTAACGATTTGTTCAGGTTACCACTATGTTTATTTCAAGTGATAACTAGATGATCAACCCCAGTTACACTTGAGGGAAAGTGTTAGAGTATCTCATATTAACTAAACATGGAAATGTTAAAGAGTTTATAAGTGGTAAGGATTAACTATTCAAATGACTAGTTTTAGTCATTTTGACAATAGTTGATTCAAGCTCAATTATTGTTAATAGACTCTACACACTGCTCATATTAAAAATTCTAATAAGGGATAAGTAAGTTGAATAATTGATAGGATATGATTAGGTTTGCGATTACATTAAATTGGTTCGACCATTTCAATAAATGAGTTCAGTTTAACTTAAAATGTGATTGACTTTTAGTTTAACGGTATAAATTTATACAGTTTTAAAATGATCATATATGTGTGTGTGCTATGTAGCTTTTTTAAGTTAAATTGTGATTTATATTGAAAAATGGATATTAGAGTATTTCATATTGAGTAAACATGAAAATGTTAAAGAGTGTATAAGTGATAAGAGTCAATTATTCAAATGACTATAGTTCTAGTTATTTTAACAATGGTTAACTCAAGTCCAATTATTGTTTGTAGACTCTACACTCTGTCTATATTAAAAATTCTAATATAGTGTCAGAGCAGGTTTGGTCCGAATTATTAATTACTCGGTTGTCCGTTTAGATTTCCAGTCCCAGCGGCCTGTTCTGGTTACTATTGCGTTTATTTCAGGTGACAAATAGATGTTCAGCTCCAGTTGTACTTAAGGGGGAGTGTTCTCATATTCATTAAACATGAAAATATTAAAGGGTTTATAAATGGTAAGGATCATCTATTCAAATGACTAGTTTTAGTCATTTTGACAATAGTTGACCCAAGTTCAATTATTATTAGTGGACTCTACACTTTGTCCATATTAAAAATTCTAATAAGGAATAAATAAGTTGAATAATTAATAGGATATGATTAGGTTTGCGATTATATTAAATTGGTTAGACCATTTCAATAAATAAGTTCTGATTAACTTAAAATGTGATTGAGTTTTAGTTTAAAGGTATAAATTTATACAGTTTAAAATGATATTATTTTAGTCTTGTTTTTTAAATGACATTATTTAATCTTAATTTTTTAAATTTACATATTAGAACATCTTCTTTTCGTCAAAGTAAATTAGAATAATATTATTTTTATGAGAGAATTTAAACTTAAAACCTAATCTGAAACTCAAATATATTAATTCGTTAACATTGAATTGAATAAGATGAGTTTTATTTATTAAAATTAGAAAAAAGACACATTTAGTGCTAATAATGCTGAATTTTGTTTATGATTTAATAGTTTTAAAACATTCTCCAATTGACAAAAAGAATGTATATCTATTTATGATCAAAGAACATCAAATCAGGTAATGGAATTACGACCCTTTGCATTATATGAAAAAGGCATTTAATCGCCTTCAAGTTATGTTAAAGAAACTCTCATCTATATACATGCTCGTCCAATAATTATAAAAAAATTTACAATATTAAATTATGTTTTTTTAAATTAAAAATATTAAAATATTTGTATCTATGTCGTTTTAATATAAAATTTATTATCAAAAATTTAAATTAAATTCATCATTTGATTTGAATATGTAATTTTATGCCTGACAAAATTTCGTCTGAACCGATAATCCGATCCTGTCTAATCCAAAAAATCAGATACGAGTTAGAATTTTTTTGGACCGAATTTAAACCGAGTTGACCGATTTTTGTCCGAATTAAAATCAAATCTAAATCCGGGTTGATCTAATCAGACAAAATGTCCGAATTTTTAAATTTGGTAGCACCAATTAAAATTGTCCAATCCTAAATTTAAAAAGGCAAAAAAATCATTGTTTCAAAAAAAATCAATACTTTATTCTAATTTATTGTATTAAGTTTTAATCGTTATATGCAAGTTAGCTAACTTGTGTCGTCTTTGTTTTTTTGTCTCAGATCATGGAGTCTTTAGGACATGAAGAGTGAGATATAAAGGGTTCGATAAAAAATAATTTGTTATTTCTTACATGTTTTATTTGGTTTAAATTTGTAGTATGAACAATATAGTTTACTGGTTTTGGATTTGGTATACTGTTTGTACCTTTATGGCTTGTTGCTATAATTTTGTTGGAGACTTTGAATTTGGTGGTTGTATTTTTGTTTTTTTGAATTTGGTTGTAGGCTTATCATTTGTTTGGTTTGAACTTTAACAAGATAATCATATTTTAGCTTTATTTGCTATAGTTTTTTGATTGATTTTATAGAAGAAAAAAAAAGAGATGGGAAGAAGATAGTGCAATTTAATGACCCTTTGCTATTAGTTAAAATCAGAAAAAACCAGTTCTGAACTAGATTGGGTGTTTTCCAATCCGATTCCACTACAAGAAAATCATAGAATAGCGGCGGAAATTTACCGACGGACAGAAAACCGACTCTATTTACCAATGAAAAATTTCTATCCGTTGGTAAATAAACAATATTGTTTATATATAGCGACGGAACAATATATCCGTCGGCAATAATGGAAGGAAAGAATTTCGCGCAAAATCTCCGACGACATATAGCGACGACACAACCTACGGCGTCGGAATAAATTGCAGGAATGATTCCCGCAATGTAATTGCTTCGGATAGATACCGACGGAATTATGTCCGTCGGAACTTTACCGACGGATAAGAAATCACCGTCGGTAATAATTGCGGGACATACTCCCGCAATTAATTAGCTTCGCACAATTACCGACGTAATGTGTTTCGCCGGTATCCGTTTAATTAATTTTACCGACGGAATTGGTGTTTCGTCGGTGATTCATCGGTTGGGAAACTTAAATACCGATGAAATTTATATTCCGTCAGTAACTGTCAGCTATTTGCTAAACCAAACGTCGTCGTTTGGTTGAAGACGAGGCAATAAAACCTAAATCATCGACGGAATCTGTATTCCGTTGGTGATTCATCGGTTTCAACACGAACACATGGAGTGCGTTTCATCAACTTTATCAACGGACTGATGTTGTCCGTTGCCAAAAGAGGGGTAATCGAGGCCGTCAAGTAATTTGGAAATTCAAATACTGACGGAATATATATTCCGTCAGTGTTTGTCGGCAATTTACTTCGTCGTTTGTTTAAAGACGACGAAGTAAACCTAAATTACTGACGGAATATATATTCCGTTGGTGATTCATCGGTTTTAACATGAATATATGGCGTGCGTTTCATCAATTGTACCGACGAACTTATATGTTCCATTGCAAAAAAAGCGGTAACCGAGGCGGTCCAGTAATTTGGAAATTCAAATATCGACGGAATATATATTCCGTCGGTATTTGTCGGCAATTTCCTTCGTCGTTTAGTTAAAGACGACGAGGTAAACCTAAATTACTACCGATGAAATTTATATTCCGTCGGTAACTATCAGCTATTTGCTAAACCAAACGTCGTCGTTTGGTTGAAGACGAGGCGATAAAACCTGAATCACCGACGGAATCTGTATTCCGTTGGTGATTCATCGGTTTTAACACGAACACATGGAGTGCGTTTCATCAACTTTATCAACGGACTGATGTTGTCCGTCGCCAAAAGAGGGGTAACCGAGGGTGTCAAGTAATTTGGAAATTCAAATACCGACGGAATATATATTCCGTCAGTATTTGTCGGCAATTTACTTCGTCGTTTGTTTAAAGACGACGAGGTAAACCTAAATTACTGACGGAATATATATTCCGTCGGTGATTCATCGGTTTTAACATGAATACGTGGCGTGCGTTTCATCAATTGTACCGACGGACTTATATGTTCCATTGCAAAAAAAGCGGTAACTGAGGCGGTCCAGTAATTTGGAAATTCAAATATCGACGGAATATATATTCCGTCGGTATTTGTCGGCAATTTCCTTCGTCATTTAGTTAAAGACGATGAGGTAAACCTAAATTACCTACGGAATATATATATTCCATCAGTATTTGAATGCCTTTAACTCGCGCTGTCGCGCCTAAAATGCTTAATTTGAAGTTTGAATTTATCGAATTTAACATTTAACTGTGAATTTATTGTATTTATCAATATTGTC
>JAOQMS010000007.1:28595141-28629193 GCA_027563885.1 Erythroxylum longipes
GCTTTATAAAATCTATTTTACTTATAATTAACATTTTATTCCTATGCAGGAAAAGTCTTTGGGCGTGGTACCTACACTCTGTCAACTATTTCTGCACACTCATACTAAGAAGCATGACAGGGTGACATTCGTAAACGATCGTTGTAGAGAAGTCAATGTAAGTGAAATTTATGATTTAATATTAATAATATCCTTAATAATTATCACTTACTAATATATAAACATTGCTTTCTGATAGAACCAAATACAACAAACCATTGAATGGCAGTCTTAGCAATCTGAAAATGTTGATGAGACTGACACTTACCTTGAAGCAATTGGTGATAGGGATCGTCGTGGGAGGATATTTGGATTAAGATCATTTGCGAATACTTGTTATTCGCAATCCTCCACGTCTAGTACAGCAACATCTGCTAAGCGGTCCAACAACAATAAAGTGGAGGTACTTGAGAGTACAGTGCACACATTGTCCACTCAGTTGCAACAGGCGTTGGAACAGTTGCATCAGTTGCAACAGTCAATGTTTGCGCAACAATAGTCGTTGGACCTGTACGCTCAGCTCCGTCGGGAGATGGATGAATTGAAGGGTAAGGGCAGCAGGTCACCGGACTAACCAGACGATCCACCAGCTCCTGATCAGTAGTGTAGTATTGGTCATTTAGTTTGTATTACAGATATTATTATTTACAATGTAATGTTTTATTATCAATTAAGATATTTTAATTTTTAATCATTAATCAAAATTTCTATTTAACCAAATTAAATATATATTATAAATATTTCATTATTAAAATTTTCCGACGGTTATAATTTAAATATAATGAAAATATATATTTTAAAAAATTTAATCAATAGCTTTATCGAAGGAATATCAACAATTCCGTCGGTATATGTCTATAATATATACCGACGGAGAACAAATTCCGTCGATAATGGTTAACCTTATTTATCGACGGAACACTTGTTACCGTCGGTAAAGTTACCGACGGTATCAAACATTCCGATACTAAATTTACATACGGTAAAGGAACTTACCGTCGGTAAATTTAGCATTGGAAACTTTTAGCCTGTTGGTAATTTACGGATGGGAAAATTGTGACGGTCGGCACATTTTCGTTAAAATTACCAACGGTAACTTATTTTCCAACGCTAAATTTACCGACGGAAATTTTTTTACAGTCAGTAAAGTTAGCTATGGTCGAATTTACGACGTTTTTGTCTGTCGGTATATTCCGTTGATAATATTAAATACCGACGGAATATTTATCTTTTTCGTCAGTATTTTCCGTCGCTAAATGACTGTTTTCTTGTACTGTTCGGTTCGGATAAGCTTGGTAAAAAAAATGGTTTCAAACCAATTTAGGATCATGAAATTTTAACTTTTGTCCGAATTGTCCGGAACCGGTTTGGTTTAAAACCGATTTTTTGCCAACCCTATGTAATTTTATTAAATAAATTATTCAGAATATTTAATTGATAAGTTAATATATATTTTTGAAATTTTATTTAATATACACTTAAAAATAATAAATATATATTCAATATTATAGAAAAACGGAATACATCAAATCATGTAATAGTTTGATTCTATTAACCTAAGATTTTTAATAATTAGCTAATTTGCAAGAGATTTAATTAAATACCAAATAAATGAGATGCAAAGAACAACTAATAAAAGGTAACTCATCCAAAAAATGGGTCCATAGTATATACCAAAGTGCATAATTAGATATTACTTTACGACACACAGGAAAAGTGTCATAATCATGAACGTCATGAGCGAATCCTTTCGTGGAAATGCCAAGTCTAAACATAGAATTGATTTAAAATTAATTAATTAAAATTTAAGATTAAAATTTAAATTGTTAAAATTTAAATTATTTTAATATAATTAGTTTAAATGATTTTATTTATATATTTTGATAAAGTAATTTAAATTTGTTTAATTAAAATTTGAACAAATTATTTTAAAATATTGAAAAATTCAACTGATTCGTTTGATTCAACTATAAAAATTTTGACCCGATTAATTTTTTAGTTCGATTTATAACTTTTTAGTTTAATTTAATTTAATAATGCTTGCTATTAAAAATTGGTTAGTTTATTAATTAGTCAATTTTAATAAATTAATAAATTTTTATGAACTAAAATAAGTAAATAAATTTTTATTTAATAATATATTTTTAATTAAACTTCAAATTCTTCTATGAACAATTTTTTTCAATTATATTTTAAATTCTTTAATTTTATTCAATATTTAGTTTATCTTATGACTCTTAGTTGAATATTTTAAATTTTAAACAGCTAATCTTAAACAATGGTTAAACAAAATTAAAATGAATAAAGAGAGTAATACTCTAATAATACAAGGGGCGAAAGGTAAATATTGTAATTAATATGATATTAAAATTTTACAACTTTATTATCTTGTTTCTCTGTGTCTCAGTCAACTTAGAACATTCTTTCATAGATTAATACAACAACGACCACCGAATTCACCTCCTCTTGTTTCAATTTCTTTCCTTTTATAATACCACCATCACCAGCAATTCTTGTTGCAGTTCTATTTTATCAAACTTGCACGCTTTGAAATGGCTAAAGTCAGCTCTCAAGGTACGATTTTTATGCTCTGTTTCTTGGGTTTTGTGCTCGCTTCATTCATGGTTATGTGAGCTTTTTCTAGGATTTTGATGTTCTTTTCATCATATTGAGATTGGTTTGCTATCTGGTTTGGCTGGTTTCATGGTTTGTGTTACTTATGTCTCTGCTTCTTCTTTTCGTCGTGTCGTTCTTTGAGCATTGGTTTGATGTCTCTTCTCTGAATTCTTTGTTGGATCTTTCTCCGCAGATCTCTCTCTTCTTAATTACTAAGTTGGATATAGACGCCTTGTTTCGTGATTTATTAGACCGTCTTCTGGTGCAAAAAAGACGCTTTAGCTGATGGGTGTGCATTAACAAGATTGCTACGAGATGTGATAGTTTGAATAAATTTTTCCATTCTTGGCTTACGATCTTATTACGTACAGGGTTGTGTTTCTTGTTGCCTATAAGTTTGACATTGTTACACTTAGCTAAAGATTAAGTTCCTGTTCTTGATCCGAAAAAGGCTGCCGTAGTTGTGCTTTAACAGTGCTTTATATAACTGCAATTTCATTTTCCTTCGAAAAATAAAGAGTTTTTTGTCTGTCAGAAAGTCCGATTGCAATTTCGATGCACCATGCTTCTTTTTATGTGTATGGAATGTTGTGATTCTTTTCGTGGTAAATAGCGATCTTATTTGAAGGGGATAAGGTGACTTGTACGTCTTAACCGTTGTTATAGCATTGAATCTATTATCTATTATTTCTTTTATTTTAGTATTCATGATGTCTTCAGACAGATGGAAGTGTAAGTAATTGGAATAATCGTGTTTCTGATACAGAAGGAGGGCGTGGAGATAACAGTTCACTAGTTGTTTGCTTTGGGGAAATGTTGATCGACTTTGTACCAACAGTTGGTGGAGTTTCACTAGCTGAAGCACCTGCTTTCAAGAAGGCACCTGGTGGCGCACCTGCTAATGTGGCTGTTGGAATATCAAGACTCGGTGGTTCATCCGCTTTTATAGGCAAGGTGCATCTCAATCTTGTTTGGAGTTACTAAAGGCTCATTGTTACATAGTCCCAACCCTTGGTTACTATCAAGTAAGATGCTTTCTGCTTGGATATGTTGAAACAGAGAACTGGTAGGCTAAATTTTAATCAGAACTATGAGTAGCCAACCCTTTACCATGTCTCTGGGCATTGAATATCAAACGTTTGTGTTTGATCAGTTTAATTGCCAGCAATATTTGTTTTAAATCATCAGAATTTTTGTGTCTTGCATGTCAACCTTTTGTAACAAAGATAATAAGTGTGCTGTTTTCCTTGGTGATAAGCATTCAACGTCATTTCTAACGAGGTTGTCATTCTTACAATTGAGCTTCTGAAACATCTGATGTTAAGTCAATTACTTTCTGTAGCCAATGAATACTGTAATCCCACCATGTTGCACTCTATTTCAAACTATCAGCACCCCGAAATGTGCCTTTTCTTTCTTTTTTTCCTTGTACATAACAAATTGAAATTCCATTGTCTCTAAAATGTGTTTAGATATGGTTCCAACTCAAATTATTTCTCATTTGTATCTCAGCTTGGCGATGATGAATTTGGGTACATGTTGGCTGACATTTTAAAGCAAAACAATGTCGACAGTTCTGGACTGCGGTTTGATCCTAGCGCAAGGACTGCATTGGCATTTGTAACTCTTAGAGGTGATGGTGAACGCGAATTCTTGTTTTTCCGTCATCCAAGTGCAGACATGCTTCTTCATGAGTCAGAATTGAATATAAATCTCTTAGAGAAGGTTCATTTCTTGTCGTTCATTTCTTGTCACAATCACACAAGATTTACCAATTGAAGTTGAGTGTCATTTAGGAAACTCATTTGCAAATCATACTGATCGCAGGCTAGGATATTCCATTATGGCTCTATTAGTTTGATCTCAGAACCGTGCAGATCAACTCACCTTGCTGCCATGAAAATTGCAAAAAGGTCTGGCAGTATCCTGTCTTATGATCCAAATTTGAGGTTAGCATTGTGGCCATCAGCTGAGGCTGCTCGGAAAGAGATAATGGGTATATGGGATCAAGCTGACATAATTAAGGTGCAGTCACTCAGTGCTATTAGAAACTGCCACTTTATCCAAATCTAATGCTTTCCCTTATTTTTCAGAACCGTGAAATGATTTACAACACTCTGTTGATTTTGCATAATGGCAGATAAGTGAAGAGGAAATCACATTCCTAACCGAAGGTGACGATCACACTGATGATAATGTAGTCTTAGAGAAGCTTTATCATCCTAACTTGAAGCTTTTGATTGTAACTGAAGGGTCAGAAGGTTGTAGATACTACACCAAGGTAAGTTTCTCAGTTTCCATTTCTAGATATTTACATATGGTGATTTGATTGTCATTTAAGCCATAAACCCCTTTTTGCTTCGTACATCTGTGTGGAAAGATAGCAGCACTCAGTATACTGTCCTCCTAAATCTCAATTTGTCTATGTGTCAACTAGACCAGAAACTAGATGTCGTTTCCTGGTCTGGGAAAAAAGTTGTTACTACAATTTTTAAGAAATTAGCTCGATTGATGATGTCAAAATCTTGGCTATAGTGTATCTATAACATGCCATGGTCATTGTTGTTGATATAACTTTTAACTTTTTTTCCTGCAAAGAAATACATTCTTTCTTATCTACATCTTTTGTATCAAACTTCATAGTTGTTATTTGTAATGACAAGAACCATTCTGATAGTTGGAATTTTAAATAGTGAATCTTTTGATTATATGAGGAAAATATTTTAATGTCAAAGGTTCATAGTTGCAAGTATCTAGTGGTGGAGATCCATGATCTGTAACTTGGGAGAGACTACTATTTGCAATTGGTTGATCTCTGTAACTTGGTTGATGTGGCATTAAGGAATTATAATCACTGAAATATGATTGCAGGAATTCAAGGGCAGGGTTGCTGGTGTTAAGGTAAAACCCGTTGATACGACTGGTGCAGGCGATGCCTTTGTCGGGGGAATACTGAGCAACCTAGCTTCTGATCTTGATCTTTTCAAGGTACATATTGTTGAATTCAAATAGTCTCTTCTTCTTCTCGTGATAATAACGAATACCTTGGACATCCTTGTGTTTCTTGAATAGGGAATGGGACTTTAAACCATGATCTTTTACCAAGATAGAACTTTTAACCATGACCAACTTAAATCACTTTATTTTACCTCTTTCATATAAGTTTTCCTAGTTAGCAGGAAAAGTTTCTAAGTATAACTAGCAGGAAAAAATTTCCATGTAACCGCCTTCGAGCTCCTTAATGCATCAAGTTCTTCACAAGCATAGTTGAACAGAAAATTGAATTTAGTAGCCTTTAGTGTGAAGTCTAGGTTATTCACATTCCAGTCGAATCAAAACGTAGTTTAACAACCCCGTTCTTCTTATTGTCTCCCTTGATTATGCAGGACGAGAAGCGGTTAAGAGAAGCTCTTCTTTTCGCTAATGCCTGTGGTGCTGTTGCAGTAACAGAGAGAGGTGCAATCCCTGCTCTACCCACGAAAGAAGCTGTCCTGAAACTCTTGAGGAACATCAATGCTTGATGAAATCAGACAGGAAAATCTTAATACATGTTATTTCTTCTGTTAGGCTGTTTGTATTCTTACATAGGTAAGAGAAGGTACAATTTTTGCTCCTTTTGTTTTTCTTTTCTTTTTTTGTGTTAATTAAGGAATTGTATTAATACCAAAAAGGAGTTGCATGAAATCCCAAGAGCCTAATAAGGCAAATACAAGGATATACTATAGCTTCCAGACTTCTTTATTCAAATGATTCGTGAAACTTCATGATCAGTAAATAGTCTCCTTAATTACTTAGCTAAAGTCACCTTATTTACCAAATCTAATTGGTTACTACTCTTGACTACTTGAAGCTGTGTTAAATTTGTCTGAGTCAAGTTTTCATTTTGCCAAGTAATGGAGATTCTCAAGAGGTAAGAATTGGATCTGACTCCTTAAATAGGCGTTAGAATTCACAAGTTTGAGTTCTCCTTTATAAAATTTCATTTAGTAGACCTCATATTATGTATGAAAGTATTAAACTTTATTATCCACCAGTTAAATCGATTTTGTCGCTTAATTTGAAATCATTGATTCATCTGATAATAAAAAAGAGTTGTGTTATTAACATTAGGTGAATGTTGACAATTACTTTTAGTTGTCTTGATGAATTATGGAGAAGAGAGGTTGATGGAGTTGTTGAAAAATGTTATGTATTCTGACAGAGAAGGGCCCTGGCCCTCGTTCTGGTTCACAATTTATCACTGTCTGTCTTGGTAATCATTTCCGGATTCTTCCTTTTGAATGTACTGCCCCGTAATCATATTCTTGTTTGACACTGAATCGGTGAATCCACAGTTTCCATTTCCAAATGCTTCTTTTCTTTTCCTCATCCACTTAGCTCTTACCATTTTCTGGGTCTCAATGCCTTTTCAAGATTCCTGAGTTTCTTGCTTTATTGTGTTCTGAAAAACTCCATCATTCATGTCAGACATATATACAATATATATATGCACGCACACACAAAAGAAGCGTCATTTGGTTTCATTAATGCCATTCCGGGGACAATCCAAATGCGGTTAGGGATGTTTAGGAGATTGGATAATCCAAAAACACCCTCTAATCTTACAAACAATGTACTTTGGTTTGTCCATATCCTGTAAGATGCACAGTACTGTTCTTGATGCACTCATTCATCACTGTTACTCCAGTTATGTTTCAGAATTTGGAAGAACAGAGGATTTACTGTTTCAAATTCAATATGCTATGGTCTGTTTTCCTCCTGAAATAACAATTCAAGTAACCGTTACAGGTGTATAGTAAATGCTCACTTTTTTCAACCCTCTCATCCTTTCTTGCAAGAAAAAAGAGAGAAAACTTGAATGGATCGTGCAGTTCAGAGATTGCCAAGTTAATCAATGGTTGCATACACCAAAAAACCAGTCTTGAATGCTTCTTGTTCCTGACCATCATTTGAAATGTCTTTTCATTTACATTTAAGCTCCTTCACCTAATTACACCAATCAGGGTCTGACCCTGATCGCTAGTAATGCAAGTTTCCCTGACCCTAACTAGTCACTCACCGAATGTTCGAAACCTATTAGGCTCCAGACCGTATGTTTTACTAAGTCCATTACCTAAGCCTTTGTCGGTAACGGAAACGACAGGCTGGTGACTCTGTTTACGTTATAGTTTCTTCTCCGTTTCAAGGGCATAGGAAGCGGGAGTGAAGGTGGAGTCTGTACTCTGGAATACCCTATCTGCCATTAACAATCGTTCAGAAAGGTGACGGAAGATGACATAGAGTAATCAGTTCTTCCGTATTTGGGATTATGCAGGAAAGTCGTGGGCCAAGACGTAATCACAGCTGACATAGTATTTTATTTTAGGATAAAGAAATTAAAAAGGGGTTAATTTTATAAAAAATTATTTTAATATTTGAAAATTTAAATTAAGTCTTCAAATTGTTAAAAATTGGATGATTTAACTAAAAAAATAATTTTTGTTAATAATTTACCGCTAACGAAACCTTTTTTTTAATGGAGGAATCGTAATCACTATCTATTAGATGTTTATATGCATCAAAAATTCAGGTTTACTACGGTAAATGCATTAAAAAGGGACAAGTTTTAGCGGATGGTGCCGCTACAGTTGGTGGCGAGCTCTTCTTGGGCAAAAGCGTATTAGTAGCTTATATGTCACGAGAAGGTTACAATTTTGAGGATGCCGTACTCCTTAGCGAACGTCTCAATGGATAAATCTCCTGATTGAGGCAATAGTCTGCAAGTCATGTCAATCAGGTACTTCGTACTAAATAAGCCATGTGCGACAAGCTCAATCAAAAGAGTGTAGGTAGGAGATTCGAACACAGGACCTTTTAGCTCTATGTTCCTCATTTCATCAACTCGACCACCCTTAGGGGTGGAACATAGTAAATAATAAAATATTAACTAAGATATATTAGTTAATCAAGTTTTTCTATTTTTAGAATTTTAAAATATGATGTTTTATAATTTATTGTAACATAGTCTTTGTCCAAATTTCAGTCTTCTGGCATGAACAGTGCATTTTCTGGCATTTGGTCTTGGTGGTTGGCTAACTCCTCTTATATGATCGTCTTCCAAGTCCAACCTGACATTAATGAGGATTGGTTTCTTCTGACAAGACCATTTCTTAACATTAATTTACAGATTTATATATTTACATGACAAACATATTATAAAAAAAGTTAACAAAAGATTATATATTTATAAAGATGGTAATTCGATTTAAATCAATTCGACTTTACATTGAGTTTGGAACAACCCCACTCTTCTTAAATCGACGTGATTCGAATTAGGATATATTTTTATAAGTTAATATCTTTCAAAATATTTATAAGTTAATCTATTTAAAAGAATGTATCATATTAAA
Organism: Erythroxylum longipes; assembly: GCA_027563885.1. Taxonomy (NCBI): domain Eukaryota; kingdom Viridiplantae; phylum Streptophyta; class Magnoliopsida; order Malpighiales; family Erythroxylaceae; genus Erythroxylum; species Erythroxylum longipes. The sequence goes on from JAOQMS010000007.1 coordinate 28,604,186, forward strand.
TGAAATTTAATAATGAATCTTAATTTTTTTATCTAGAGTATAATTATAACCTTATTAAGACATGTCATAATAAAGTCTTTTTAAAAAAAACGAAGAATTTGTAGCCGTTATCCTTTGAATGCATACTGGGTAACTTTCGGATTGACAAAATAACCTGCAAATCAGGCCAATTGAGTACTCTGCACTAGGCATATCCTGTACGACATGCTCAATCGAGAGAGCGTAAATATGAGGATTTGAACACAGAATCTTTTAACCCCATGCCTCTCATTCTACCAACTCGACTACCCCTAGGAGAAATCATAATAAAGTCTTATGCCTATAATCCCTAGTTTTTATTTTATATTGTTCTATGGTGCTGGATTGTAGGGAGCAAGATCTCAAGTGGGCATTTATTTATATTCCTTAATTTAGGGGACTTAATTATAATATAATCTTGAGCTACAAAATAGGCAACATAATTTAAAAAAATCCATAAAAATGGAGAATGGGATCACATGAGTCAGACAAAGTTGGGACCACAAATTAATATTCATAAATAACATGTCTCTTCTGCATACCTCAAAAGGACGCTCTTGAAATTGACAAGCCCTAGGACATTGATAGTACATTAGAAGAAGAGAGAGTCTAAGGAATTAAGAAAAAGAAAAGAAAAAAGAGGGAAGAAGAAGAAGAAGAAGAAGAAAGCAAAGAGCTCTGTGGTCCTGTGGGCTTGAGCTAAGAAAGGGTTTGTTAGGTTAGGTGCATAAAGACAAAGCCCCAATGTCAGTGGAGTGAGATTTTATTAAACAGTAGCTGTGAGGACCCTGTGCTCTTTTTTTTTTTTTTTTTTACTGTCACATGTTGTGCATAAGAAGTAGTAGAGAGATTGGGTCCCTCCTTAATTCACGGTAATATTTTGAAATTGGCAAAACCAAAAAAACCGGTCTGGACTTTGAAATTAGTCTCTTTAAAACTTTTCTTTTTTAATTTAAAAGATATAAATAATAATAATAGCGACGTTCCAATCAAAATCTCAAGTCTTTGGGATTTTAGAAATTTATAGTCTAACTCTTAATTAATAAAGAGACTATGACAACAATAATTCGGTGAAAGTTTTGTTGATACATAAGATCTAAAGATATCTAACTAGTATACAACCTTACTCCTAAATCCTAATTGTTAAAGAGATTGTTTTGAATAAACTCACATAAAAAAACATATAATATATATACATACATAAATACACACATATATATATACAGAACAATAAATATAAAATATAAAATAAGTAAATAAAAAGTAAAAAAGAGGAAAAGTAAATAAATACAAAAATAAAACCATTAATTAATAAAGAAATTGATTTTAATAAACTCACAAAAAATTGAAAATACGGTTAAAAAAAGATATAAAAACGTGTAATACTTAATCAGACCTTAGTTACGTATCTCATATCGAACGTAAAAGATAAATAAACAAAGAAATGCCAAAAACACCTGATTTCGATTTTGTAACTTCAAACGAGCTTCCTAAAATAGAAACAAATGCGAATCCACCGCCGCCTTCACGGGATCTGCTCACCGGAACGTGTTAAAGTCTTTCTACAGTTTTCTTAAAACGTGAACCTCTGAATGAGTCAGAGGATCTTTACGTTCACAATTTGTTACAGCAGCTACAAGAGACTCTAATATTCTTTATATAGCATCCATATCGGGCCTCTAATCCAAGGCTTAATATAAATCTGGTCTGATAATAAATTAGGTTAATGGATATGGATAATAATAAATTAGGTCAAGTTGAATTTATGGTTAATTTGATTTAATTTGAGTTTTTCCATAGGCGGTATGCGTTTAAGTTGTTTCAAAATAATGTTATTTTGATATAATTAATTAAAATTAAACTTGACTTATTTGAATTCTAGCTTGTTAATTTTAATCTAGATCAAATTGAACCAAAATTATCATTTATAATAGTAATTTTGAATTACAGTAAAAAATTATGATTTATATCAACTTTGAAGAAATTAATTGAATAGAAGTGAAAAATATGTTAAATTTTACAATAAATTTGTCAATTAATTTTCATTTTAATTTTATTAAATAATTTATGCATCGATGTCAAAATAAATGTGTAATGTCATCTTTTTACTTAAATGGAATTTAGGGTTTGTTACTTAATAAATTCATAATTTATGGGATACTTACCCAATAAATTTTCATAATTATTCATAAATTTTGTGTACAAATTATTTATCAAATTAAAAAATATATTTGTCAATATTTTACAATTGGTCACTTTTTTCTTTTAAATAAAATTCAACTGTCTTTTTAAGCAAAACCTTATTCATAATTTAAAAATTCTATTAGATGGATTTAATTCAACACGAATAAAGTCAAAAACTTGTTGTGTTAGTAGTCGTGGAAGCAATGGAATCAATTAAGTAAATAAGGAAAAACAGTAGAACCATACAAAGAATTTTTACATAGGAAACCCCAGTGTCGAGAGAAAAACCCACAGGGCGAAGAGAGCCTGAAAATATGCATTACGTCATGAAGAAAAATTACAAGTGTTTTCTTTCTCACACAAATCCTATGACTAATGAAGAGTACACCAATATGATGTTTCAAATGACCGCGAAGGGGTGTTTATATAGTAAGATAACCCTATGGTAGAAATCTTGCACAGAGTAGGAATTTGAAATAGTGTCAAATAAATAAAGAAAAAATCTACACAAAATAGGAATCTACATAGAGTAGAAGTCTTGATGGCTTGGGTCATTATCCCAACAAATCTCTAGCTTAACATAAGATCAAAAGTAAGAACTCTCTTCACCGTAAACCCTAAATGGTGCTCAAGTATAAAAAATATCAACTAGGTCTAGGCAATGCTTAAACTTAGCAATAGGTGGTGGCTTGGTCAACATATCAGCATGGGTTCTTAGCGGTGTGAACATTCTCAACTATAACTTTACATGCTTCAATAATATCCCGAACGAAGTGGTGTTGAACATCAATATGCTTTGTCTTAAAGTGATACTATTTCTCGTGAGGTGCATGACACTTTAACTATCACAAAAGACACCAAGGATATCTTGTTGTAGACCAAGCTCTTTCACTAAACCTCGAAGCCAAATAACTTCTTTCACTCCTTCAGTAGTAGCAATATACTTAGCTTCAGTAGTTGACAATGCCGCAATGGACTGTAGAGAAGAATACCAACTGATAGTTAAATCACAAAGAGTAAAAGCATAGGATAAAAGTGATCTTCTCCGATCATAGTCACCACTATAGTCGGCATTAACATAGCCAATTACACCACCAGGATCAAAACAACTTTTGTCGAAGACCAAACTGAGCTCATTAAAACCCTTCAAATAGCGAAGGATCCACTTCACACCTTCCTAGTGCTCCTTACTAGGATTATACATGTACCTAGATACAACATTGACAACATAGACCAAATCTGACCGGGTACATATCATAGCATATATTAAGCTACCAACGGCACTAGAGTATGGAACGTGAGATAAACGCTCCTTAGCTTTATTAGTATATGGGCATTGTTTAGCAGATAATTTAAAATGTACACCCAATGGAGTAGTAATGGGCTTACAGTGAGCTAAATTGAACTTGGCAAGCATCTTTTGAATATATTTCTTCTGAGAGAGCATAAGTTTACCTACTTGACGATCCCAAATAATCTCCATCCCAAGAATCTTCTTAACAGCATCCAAGTCTTACATATCAAATTCATTGATAAGCTAGGCCTTCAACCTATCAACAAGAGCCTTACTATGGCAATCAACATGTTATCAATATAAAGCAAAAGATAGATGAAGGAACCATCAGGGAACTTTTAAAAATACACTCAATTACCATAGCTACTTTTAAAGTAGCCTTGCCCAATCATAAAAGAGTCAAATCTTATATACCACCGTCTTGGAGATTGCTTGAAACCATATAAAGGTCTCTTCACGATAAACATGATCCTCCTTTCTTTGAATCACAAAAGCCTCAGGTTGATGGATGTAAATTTCTTATTCAATATTACCATGCAGGAATGCAGTTTTCATATCCATTTACTTAAGCTCCAAGTCATGAAGAGCAACAAGAGATAATAGTACGTGAATAAAGGTATAACAAACAACGAGAGAGAATACCTCATTGAAATCAACTCCTTCATGTTGATCAAAACCGCATATAACAAATCGAGCCTTGTATCTCTTTCTTTTAACATAAGGGACGCCCTCTTTGAGCTTATAAGTCCACTTGCAACTAATAGCATGCTTACCCTTAGGAAGCTTCACTAATTCCCAAGTCCGTTCTTATTAAGACTTTCAATTTCTTACTACATAGCACCAATCCAATTCCCAGCATCTGCACTAGCAATAGCCTCAGAATAATTCTTTGGCTCACAATAAGTGTCAACTTCCTGTGCAGCAACTAAAGTATAAGCAAAGAGATCATAATCATAGTCCTTCAATCACGCTAGCAACTGGGTCTGTCTCTTAGAATAATCTCAAGCCAACATATAATCAGGTTGCACTGATAATGTATCAACTTACACAATGGCATCAGTCTGAGTTTCCTGAGACTCGGGAGTAAGTGGGACTATCACCTTAAGGGGAGTAGCAGGGATGTCAAACTCTACCTTCTCCCTTGTACTAGCCTAATCATCTGCGTAAGGAGAATACAACACAAGATCTTGCCCAGTAGAAAATATAGCATCTTTATGAAATGTTACATCACAACTATGATAAATCTTATGATATTTAAGGTCAAGACAATAAACACGATAACCTTTAACCCCTTCCCTGAAACCTAAGAAGACATATTTAACAGCACGGGGCTCTAACTAGCCCTCATTAACATGAACATGAACATGAACATAAACAGGACACCCAAAAGCACGAAGATTAGAATAATCAACAGAGTTACTTGACCAAACTTCTTCTGGGATTCTTCTGTTGAGAGAACGATGTGGAGAATGATTGATAAGATAGCACGCAGTAGTAGCCGCCTCAGTCCAAAACTCACGTCCCAACTTAGCATGAGAAAACATGCATCAAACTTTCTCCAACAGTTTCCTGTTCATACGCTCAACAACTTCGTTTTGCTGAGGCTTACCAACCAAAGTGTAGTGTCTAGCAATGCTTTCCTTCTTGCATAGATCGTCAAAAGCATCTTCACAGAACTTAAGACCATTGTCAATTCTAAACGGCTTAATTTTCTTTCATGTTTTGTTCTCGATTAAGGTTTTCTACTCCTTAAAAGTGGGAAAAACTTTTAATTCTTCTTCTCTAGGAAAAACACCCAAACCTTACAGAAGAAATCATCAATAATGGTCAACATATACCTTTTATCGCCTTGAGAAGCAACGAGAAAGGGACCCCATAGATTATAATGAATACAATCCAGAGTACCTTTGGTCCTGTGAATTCCCGTGGAAGAGAAACCCACTCTAGTTTGTTTACTGAAGATACAATATTCACAGAACTCCATAATACCTAATCTTTGGCTCAATAGACCTCCCTTGCACAAGATTTACATACCTTTCTCACCCATATGGCTTAGGCGGTAATGCCACAACTTGGTGGCATCTTTGTGAGACTTAGACGAGGCAACATCAGCAGTACTAATAACAGTAAAGTCTCGCAACATATAAAGAGCACCATGTCTTTTCCCTTTAAAGATTACAAGATTACCTCGAGACACCTTGATGACTCCACCTTCAGAGGAGTACCTACACCCAAGAGAATAAAGTGTACCAAATGAAATAAGGTTGCGTTTCAAATCAGGAATGCGATGAACATTAGAGAGGGTTTTAACAATACCATTATAAGTTTTAATATTGATTGTACCTTTCCCCATCACATCACACTATACATTATTACCTATAAAGACAACACTCTTAGTAGTTTCATAGGTGGCAAACCAATCCCTGTGAGGACACATATGAAAAGTATAACCGTAGTCTAGGATTTATTTATCTTTGGATCGTTGTTCGCCTTAAACAACTAAAAGAACATCACTTCTTGATTTGTAATCAACTATAGTAGCCTCCAGGATAGAATCAGATTGATTTCCCTTTTTTTTACCTTCATTTTTAAGTTTATTTTTCAATTTATAACAGTCAAAGACCTTGTGTCCAAGTTTCTTGCAATATTTACATGTAATATTGGCATCTTTTTTCTCTAAAATTAGATTTGGACTTCTTATGGCTCTTACTACTCTCTCCCTTCTCAAAAGTTCTACTTTTAATCGTTAAACCCTTAACCTCCTTCTTAATGGAAGCATCAAACTTTTCTTTAGACAACATAACAGATTTAGCTTCTTCTAAAGAGAGAGTTTTGTGGTTACCATAAAGCATGATTTCTTTAAAGTGCTTACACGAATGAGGTAGTTAAATAACAAGAAGCATTGCTTGATCCTCATCATCAATTTTATCATCAAGAATTTCCAAATCAATAATAATGGAATTAAACTCGTCAATATGAGATGAAATGGGTGTACGTTTGAGGGTAAAGAGACGTTCTTTGAGACGAAGTTTGTTAGCTGGACTCTTCGTTATATAAACGGACTTCAATTTCAACTAGAGTCCTGCAACAATTGTCTCATGGACTACTTCCTGGAGCACTTCACGCATAAAGTATTACTGAATAGTGAACAAGGCTTTTTAATCCAACTCTTCTTAATCCTCATTTGACATATTGGTGGATTTCTTTGTCTTACCAGACAAAGCTTTCTTCAATCCATATTGTGTGAGAACGACTTGCATCTGGACCTTCCAAATGGTAAAATTGATTTTTTCTGTCAAACTTGTCGGTGTCCCATTTGGTTGAAAGAGACATGGCTACAAGACTTGATTGACCGAAATGAACCTTACTTTGATACCAGTTTGTTCTGTTAATATTCACTGAAGTAATGAAATCAATCAAGTTAATAGGAAAAAATAGTAGAAACACACAAAAAAATTTTACATGAAAAACCCAAATATCGAGAGAGAAACCCATGGGTGAAGAGAGCCCGAAAATATGAACTATGTTAAGAAGAAAAATTACAAGTGTTTTCTCTCTCTCTCAAAACCTAGGACTAATGAAAATTATACCAATATGGTGTTTTAAAGGACCCCCAAAGGATGTTTATATAATAATATAACCCTAAGAATCTTACACGGAGTAGAAATTTGAAACAGTATCAAATAAAGGAAGAAAAAGTCTACACAAAGTAGGAATCTAAACAGGGAGTAGCAGTCGTCTTGATGGGTTGGATTATTATCCCAACAAAACTAACCAAAAACGTTACATGAACCAAACCAAACATAACATTGATTGCAAGTTTGAAGTACGCTTCCGTCTTACTGTTCCTTCTAATCTGATTTGATCAATGGATGAACTGTTCCAGATTCAATGGAACTGGAAAATTTTCAAAAAAAGAAAAGAAAAGGAAAGGCTGGACAAGACACTATTAGTGTTAACAAATAAGGTCCACGAAGTACTGTTTGATTCCAGCGAACATGTCTTGCTTTCTTTCGCCTGTAATGTAATTGTTCCAAATATTGAATAGACAACTCTAAAATCATGTTGTTGTCTGTCATAACTCATAAAGCTTAAATGCAAGATTTATTCCTCTCATTTTAATTTATTGATAATTATTAATTTTTTATTTTGTCTGATATCAAATCATGTAATATTATGATATTAGTTTAAAATTATAAATAAAAATTACGCAATAATTATATGATTTTTAAAATAATATAATGCAATTAATAATAATATTTAAAAATACATAATTTTAAAATTATTATACGTATTTTAAAATTTCTTCATAGCATTATTTTAAAATTAAATTTGTGGGTCGCTCATAATATTGTAATGAAACTAAACCTTGTGAATTCTATTTAGTAACAACATTAATGTTATAAATATCTAACCGATACGGTCGGTTTAATAGTAAAAACTTTGAACATGTTAAATTTTTAGTTTAAGTGAGTTTAATAATTTTTGTTGTTAAATATCGGTGAGTTTGTTAATTACTCGATAATTTTCTGTAAATAATTAATTTTTATAAATTAAAATAAATTGACTAATTTTTATTTAACAATCTTTTTAATTAAAATTTAAATTTTACAATAAATAAATATCAAATTTTAAATTTTATTTAAATTTTAATCATTTTTATTTAACTTTTAAATCTTGTATTACCGGTTTAATTTACGTTTTACCTTTTACAACATTTAACACCGTAACTTCGGGAGATTCTTGAAAAAACAGAAAACTCAAAGCAGTCTTTTTTTTCAAGGAGCACTAACCATGGTTCACGTTTACTGTTCGATGGTATTAAGAGAGGAGTTGATAAAGAAATTATATGCTCAGAGGATAAGCGTCATTAACACAGAAGCTAATGTAATGGATGGGTCATATTGAAGATCCCAAATAGACAAAAGAGTATTTAAAATTCTCAGGCCGCCAGAGGTTTTGTGAATATATATCACCTTGTAAATCGAGCTCCAGAGTGGAGACAGAGACGGTGTAGAGAGTTTAGAGAAGGTGGTGGTCCGTGCGTGGTCATATCGTCATCTTTCTCTTTTTTATTTTACTATTTCAATTCCCAATGAAAGAGACCGGAGATTGGTCTGGTTAAAAGAAAATATACACTAGGACGTGAGTGTATCAGATAAAACCAGAGAGAAAGATGAGTAAGGAACAAGACCCTTTTCATTGTACTCTTAATTCCTGAAATCAAATGAGTTTGATTTGTGCTTCATGAATCCGCTTTTTTCGCTTCTACTTCAGCGTCCTGTAAGCTTTTCAGCGTCCTCACTAACACAGAAACTCACTCACTCACTTCCAAGTCTGTGAAAGCATCCAACTACTTCTGCTACTTCTCGTCTCTGTCATTGTCCCTCTGATACTTTCTCTTCGTAACTTTTTTTTTTTTAATATCTGCACCAAACTCAGTTGAAAGCAAAAGCTAGAACAGTGAAGCTTTACTAGAAATGGGAAGAGACTGGTATTGGGGTTCGAGCAAATCTTCCAAGAGAGACGGAGGAAGAGGCGGTGGCGGTGGTGATGACGGTGGTACTACCGTAGCTACTGGTTGCATGTGTGCTGTTTTTCAATTGTTTGACTTTCATCAGTTTCAATTTGCTAATTTACAACAACAGTCTTCTTTCAAGCCTAAATCTTTCATTCCTGAAGAGGTCGATCTCTCCAAAGGTAACTTCTTTGCAAGCCCTTTATGATTTTCCTGGAAGGGAAGGTTTGGGGAAAAAAACTTGACAGGTAGCCTTTAGTTTCAGGTATTAAAGCACCAAGGAATAGCTTCGAACTAGAGAAGCCTAAATCGTTGCCATTAGTTGTCGAAGAAGATGACAAGTTAGCTATTCATGTAAGAATGACAGGTTTCCTGTATTTTGTGTGTAGTTTTTGAGGTTTATGTTCCTGTAAAGAGAGTAATCTTGAATTGTTCTTCTGAAAAATCCAGATGGGTATTCAAGTTAGAACCAATGTGGATTCGAGATCCAAAGATTGTTCTTCCTCAGATATCAGCTCATCTCCAAGTGCCAAGACTCCAAATTTGGTTGCTAGACTCATGGGTCTAGATGTTCTTCCTGATATCTACTCTCCTAGGTCTTCTTCTTCATCGAACCTCGGAACATCAAATTCAGAAGGCAACAAGTCAGATTTGAACCACCATTTCCGACCTCGACAACCTCTTCAGAACAAATCAGTTAGCCCCAGGACGAGTTGTGATCATTTCACAGGTTGTCGTTCTTTGCCAGAGACACCTAGAATATCGTCTGCTAGAAAATCAGACGTGGATCATCATCACCGTTTGTCGCTTCAAATCAATAAGGAAAACTTAAGTGCAAGTGAAGAAGAACTTGTGATGTCTCGTATCCGAAAAGAACTGAAAGCTGATGACGAGAACAGAAGTCCAGCCCACTACGCGAGGCAGATAGTGAAGCAGGTAAAAGAAAGTGTTGGAAGGAAAGTTGGATCAGACATTACAAATACAGTGAAGAATAGAGAGAAACGAAGCAGAGAAGAGCTTGTTAGTCAATTGAAGTCAAAGAAACTTTCTAAAGCTCTGATCAAAGTTGCCGCTGATGAATCAAGCTCAGGCAAGCAATCCATATCTTTCTCTCCGAAACTAAAGGTCCTTGAACACAAAACCAAGGTAGAGATCAATGCCCTTTACAAGAACACGAATGCCTCAACAAAGCAACAAAGAACAAGCAAGAAAGGGACAGAAGAAAGGTTTGGTACGTCGCCATTAAAGCTCAGGAAACATCCTCAGATATCACACAATATGAGGAACAAGCAAGAAGAACCATTTGTTCGTCCGACAACAGCCAATATTTCTGATAAAAAATGCAAGCGAACTCCATTATCTAATGACCTCCTTAACGTTGTAACTGTCTCCAACTTGCTTCCAGTCAAGAAAGACCGAATTCCTCAAAAACAGGTTAATTATGCTCTTTTAATCTTCTCATTTTCGTTCTAAGAGCGGTTTTTGGTTTCTTAGTTTTTGAACATAGAAGGATGAAGAATAAGAGTTTTGAAGTTCCTGTAACACAACGTTATCTTTGGCAGGTTTCAAATGCTCAGGAATCGAAAAGTAGCTCACAGTTATCTAGTCGTTCGAGCCGTTCGTACAAGCATCAACAAGTGATGCAAATGCTCGACTCCCGAGACGGCATTGTCAACTATGATAATCATAATGTTGCCGGCAACTCAACTACCACCACCGGCGGAGGAGATATCGTTGCATCAGAATATCGTGAATACATCACAAGAATAGTGAGATGTACAGGCGTAGACAAAGATACTCCATTGTCCTTTCTTATATGGTTCTCTCCCTCTCATCCATTAGACCCTTCCACTTTTCACCATCTCGAAAGTTTCACCACCAACACCAATCATCAGGCAAGTTGTGATCGACTCGATCAACGGTGCAACAGAAAGTTACTGTTTCATCTAGTGGATGAAATCCTGGTGGATATTTTGAGACCTTACATTAACCTAAAGCCTTGGACAAGCTCAGTTCGGCATGATCACGGTCGAATGACAAAAGGGTCACATTTAGTTGATAAACTGTGTTCGAAAGTCGGAAGCTTTCCTCAAGCGAATTGTCAGGTTCTTGAAGACATTGACGCCATAATAGACAAAGACTTGCCACAACTTAAGCTCCAAAACGACATAGCGTTTGACCATGAAGGAGAAGGGATTGTATGGGAGATAGAGAAGGACTTGTTAGACACGTTAGTTCAAGAAACGGCATCCTTGTTGTTGTATGGCTAGGATAGCGTCGAAACTGCATGCCCTTACAGTGATCCGGTGTATGCGGTTCTAATGCTCTACATTGGACTCTACAGACAGAGAGCAGAAGAGTCACATGGCACATTCACGTGATGAGATGCTATTTGTTGGGGTCCTGAGTGGGTCCCCTCGAGATTGTGACTCGTAAAGAGGGGGGTGAGTGCTTGAGGTCTACACGTGGAGATCCCCTCCCTTTTTTTCACCTCACAAGACAACAATTGGCAGAGGATTCAATGTCTTAAGAGTATATATATATATATAATTAAGTTTGTAGTAATCTTTATATAATTCAAGAGCTTCAAGATAATAAGATTATGCTTTGATTATATTATTGTCTTCTTTTTTCTTTTTTTTGATAGAGAAGGACTAATAAAACTCAAAACTATAATTAGCAGTTACAAACTTCGACAAAATGAGGTGCCCTGTAAGTCCTGTGTAAAGATCGGTAGGCATTGCTAAGATAGATCGCAGAAAATATGAGTTCCCGGAGTAATGAACGAAGCTAAAAACGTTAGCTAACTTGCATAAAACGAGCCTATTCTCACATAAAAATAAATAAAGTAAACATTTCTCTAACACGTTAATATCTTATGATCGGGTTAAGTCACTCAGTTAATTTTTTTAATTTAATACGATACAATTTCTGAATAAAAAACCTGATTTCGAAATGATGTTTGTAAAATTTTTACAAATAATTTAGAATTTAGAATTAAAAACTACAAAAGTTGTTTGATTCACTAAGTATATCAATTATTTCTTACGATGTTAGTGGCCATACACTATTTACGACTTTTCTTTCTTTATGAACTAGAAATGAACTTTCCATCAAAATTTGAACTCAAAATAAAGAACTTTCAACTTTCTCTACGAAAGATCGTCACCCTAACTTGATAACTCATGAAGAATCTGTTCCAAACATGGAAATAGAAAAGGACGTTTAATAAAGTTGAGATTGAAATGAGAAAAATGGAGGGGTCGGACCAGAAAGTAGAAAAGAATTGAAAACTTTAACTAAAGTTATCGAGTGGATAGCTAATTATGCCGAGCTTTTTCAAGATAGCCTTGGACGATACATGACATTTCATGGAAGTTTGAGCTTGCATGAACTTAAAACAAAGTGATAAAGGGTACATGAAAAAAAGATGCATGTTTTGCAAGGACCCAACACATGTACGTGAACTGAAAGCTTCAGGACAGCACTTGAGACTGTAATAAGGACAAATTGTCCGAAGCCAAATGGGAATCCATGACCTTAAAGAGAAAAATCCCATTCAGGAATCTTTTCACCGGCAATGTTTCACTTAAGTTAAGAAGAAAGCAACTCTAGTTAACTTGTTTTTTTTTCTTTCTATATTTCTGTTAGGTTAAATCAATTTTCGAATTGGCACAGAATCCATTGTCGTCTTATCCTCTTGTTATTTTTAACTTATTTATTGAAGTAGAGTGAAAAAGGAGATGAATGCTGATTTTCCAATGCTTAGAGCAAGACCAATGATGTTGAATTCTAAAATTTGCTCTAAAATATGAATCACAATTGCAATATTGTGAAAGAATATGTTTTTTCTAAATACTTTTCTCCAACAAAAATAATTTAATTGGGAAAAATGCAATGATTAAAAAATCTAATCGGTTTGACTTATTCAACATAAAAGCTTCTAACCGTCCAACTTTTCGATTCTATTTTTAACATTTTATTTTAATTTATTTTAATAACTCTTGTTCTTAAAAACGGATTCATTTGTTAATTAATGGATCAATTTTTATTAATTAATGAGTTCTTCTAAACTAAAATAAATCAATTAATTTTTGTTTAATAATTTTTTCAATTTAACTTTAAATTCTTCGATACATAAGGACAATCTCTTTCAATCATATTTCAAATTCTTTAATTTTATTAAATTTTTATTTAGATTTAGGACAATCTAATATCGGTTAGATTTTTTTAATCTTAAACCTTTTGTCTTACTGGTTTAACTTTTAATCCAGTTTTTGAAACATTGGAAAAATATTACAAATTTGTACAAAACTACATATTATATATGTTCTTTGAAATATATGCTGAAGAAAATATGATGGAATATCTTTTAGTAAAATTATTAGTAATAATAATAAGTAAAAATTTAAGAAATATATCCGAAGAGAAAAAGATAGAATCTAAATTTTATCCTTTTTTTTCAAATAAGATACCTATAAACAAAATATGGTTATAATATCCGCATTTAAGATTAAAAACAAAAATGAGGTGATAAATTCAAAATATATTAAAAATATTATGTGTCGACAAAATAACGTACTTACATATTATTGAAAAATCAACTTGCAATAATATATAGCAATCAAATATTAAAAAACCTGTACTCGAGGAAAAAAAAATCCGGTAAACCGGGTGGGCTACTCAAAAAAACATTATTAAAAAACTCCACCATAGTTGAAAAAGAAAAGAATTCTTTTTCTTATTTGTGCCAACCCTATCAATGAATAAAAAGAGAAACATCTCAGGATTATAAATTCTACATGAACAAATTCTCAGTATCAAAACCTCTTTTTTCTTGTAAGAACCAAACAATTAGAGTCTTTTGGAAGAGGAGGAAACCCAACTTTTGTCCTTTGAAGGATAAAAGTCGGTATGTAGTTGATGATCATGCATTATCAGGTTTAGCTGCCATGTCTCAGCTAGTCAGCTTCAGCCTTCAGCCTTCAGCCTTCAGCCTCCATTATATATATATATATGTATAGTTCCTTACTGACCGGGCGTTATAATCTCTTACAGAAGCTGTCTAGCATCAGTACACAGTAGGGCAAATCCTGTAAATGAATGCTGACCATGAACTAAGCGGGAAATTTCAAACTGGAGCTATGACCTATACAAATATGCAAATGCAAGTTCAGGGTTTATCTTCAAGAGAGGCTGCATGTGGGTTTTGGTTGACCATGTGAGGTTTAATTATTGATAGCTTGTAATGATGAGCAGATCTGAATCTGATGGCTGCTTCATATGGTTGACCGTCTCCATTAAATGATGTTGGAAGTCTTAGGTAAGATGGTTTACCCTCAAAAGGGTTTTAAGTAATGAAATTAAAATTTTTAAAGAGTTTTTAATTTAAGAGATTAAAAATTAGTGTGAGAATATAATAAATGTCAGTGAAATATGTTGAAATTTGCAAATATTATTTAAGTCAAGTCTGTTATTTAAATTTAAATTTAAATTATTAAATATTTTATTTGAATATGTAATTTATAAATAATTATTTATAATTGACAAATTTAATTAATATAAACATATATTTGTCTACTTTAATCATTATAATAATATATTTAAAACTGTTTAACACTTTTAAAATTTTTTAATTTAATAACTAAAATTTAAAACTTGTATAAATTAAGTCAAAAGATTATTTTTGTTAATATTACGTATTTAATAAATATTATGTAAACTCTCAACTATTAGTTACACTAAAAATTATTTTAATATGATTTAAACGAATTTTTTAAAAATAATTACTAAATTAAAAATTTTAACTATTTAATATTAATGATGTGTGTGATCTAAGCTTGTGAAGTACTTTGCACCAATAGTGATCACCACTTTTGGAGAAGCGAGATTTTATGGTATATTAAATGTGATGTGACAAAGGCTCCATTAATGTATAGGGTCTCTAGGCATGCAATTCAAGGCTGCTAACTACTTGTGAAGGTTTATTTGTGTAAGGAATTTATAGCCCAGATACGAATTGATGCCACTTCTGGAGTTCCTTCATGGCCTAATCAAAAGGGCTGCTTCCAAATCTTTTAATTAGACAAATTTTCCTAATTATGGTCTTAATCATGTCATTTATGAATAATAAGTTGTTTAAATTTTAAATTCTGCGTCTTCACTGTACATGTTTGAGAATTTGTTAAACTCCAGCTTTATAGATCGACTAAGCATATTAGGGTTGCGTTTGGATCTGTGGTGTGGTGGAGATAAGTATTTATCTACCGCAGTTTTTAAATGCAATCACATGTTTGGATCTGCGGGCGAACAACCGGAGGGTAGAGGAAAGTGAGGCGTCATTGCAGAAATCGATAAGTAGAAAAAGGGTTACGGTAAGAAAGTGTTTCTGCGGTAGAAATTCTACTTTCGATTAATAACCTTCTAATAATTATTATTTTCCATTATACCCTTAATTAATAGAAACCAAGTTTCATGTATCGTCTTTTCTTATTTTAATTGAGTATTTTCTTATTTATAATTTGAATTTATATGACTAATAATATTTTTATGAAATATATTGTTTATTAAATTTATTTTATTTATATTTTCTTATTTTAATTTAATATTTTCTTATTTATAATTTTAAATTTATATGTCTAATAATATATTTTTTATGAAATATTTTATTCACTAAATTTATTTTATTGATGTTTTCTTATTTTAATTTAATATTTTATAATTTTTAATTTATATGACTAATAATATATTTTTAATTATTTATATAACAATTAATAGTTTATTAAATCAATGAATTTTTTAGTCATTTTATCTTTTTTCAGCAACCGCAACCGCACTTGCCAAAAACTTATTTTCATCTTTTAGCAGTTACAAAAATAACAATCACAAACACATGAGTACTTCATTTCAGCAGGTTATCAACCACCACCGCTTCCCCAAACCAAGCCTAGGTCTCTCAAAAATGAACATTAGGAAAAAAATTAAATAATTTAATTAAACTAAACTCAAATTAATAATTTATTATAATTAATTTAATTCGAATTCAATTAATTCAAGTTAAATTTAAGATTACTCTACATATAATGTTATATTTCTTTATTATTTTTAACTAAAGTTTGATTTTTATAAAATATAGAGTTTTTAAAAATTTTCTAAAATTTCTTGTGTGACAAAAAATTATATACCTTTTACCCAAATTATTAGTGTGACCTAGTTGGACCTAGCTATTTAGAGAATAGACCTTGAGGGAGTTGGTGTTGGTGTGGTCCAAGTTTGGATCTCTAACAACAGGAAGCCCTGAATCACGCATCGAAACTAAAAGAAGAAACAACAACTTGCATTGCATGGGAAGAACCTGAGCTTTTTACTTGTCTGTGTCTCTTCAGTTTTCCTGTTTTAAATAATTTTCTTACTCAATATTGAGGGTATTATAACCTGCGAGCTGAGGCCTGGGCCACTCTTCAGATTCAGTTTTTGAGCAAAACTTAGCAGATTCCCCACTTACATAATAATCCTGACTACTTTCACTTACTCTAATAAATCAATTACATCTAATCTCTCAGAAGAAGAAGAAGCAGAAGAAGATAAGATACAAAGATTTTCAAATTCAAAGTGGTCCAGCTTGCAGGTACCGAATAATACTCAATGGAGAAGAACAGTGGAGTACTTCAGTGCGTAGCATATGGTTAATTTCAGAGACTGTTCCATATCCTATTGTTTTTAAATGCCTTTATATAGACATTGTCAGGTGTGTACTGTACATTTGATGTTTAATTAATTTTGTTATACAATACAACCCTCCCACCCTTTTCATCATTCTCTCCAATCTGGGTTTCTAACTGAGTAATAAATTATTAAAAATGCATTTTATGATGTAGTAAATTATTAAAATTATGTTTTATCAATTTATCAATGTAAAACTCATTACCAAAATCAAGCCAAAATAATTATACATATTGTATCAAACAGCATAATTTTTATTTTCACAAAAGTTATAAGAACAAATTAATTTAAAATAACAATTATAATATCATAAATTATTTTACAGTAATTTAAAATAAAAAAATTAATACTAATAATAGAAGGACTAGGGGAGCGTTTTAGTAGGGTCAGGCTGTGTTGTCTTGACATGTACATATGCTTCTAAATTTCCGAGGGAGTTGGCTACTGTGTTACCTGAAGAGAATAACAGACTGATAAAATAGACACGTAGAATAGAGTCTACAGGCTATCACAGGACTCAGGACAAAACTTATTCAAGAGAAGGTGGAGTCAGAGTCCGTGAGTCCTCATTTCGGTTTTCTGATGCATTTGATAAAGCAAAACCTTGATATCTAGTTGGTTAATGGTTGCTTCCTTATTTAGGCAAATCAGGAACTTGGAAGGAAGAACTGTGACAAACCAACCGTACAACTAATGCCTTCAGCTTGATAGAATTAGGGTTACTGGACTCTGAAAAGGAAAATCATTAATGGTAATGGTCGTTTTGGAACTCCAACTCCTAGTTTCTGAGCAGCCCGCTTAGGTTTGAGTTCAGGTTCAGGCCCAGAAGACGACATGTTCTTGAGCTGGCCTAATTTGCTGAATTTGATGAATTTCAAACGCACTCTTTCACATTTCTAAGATTGCAAGCCTCAAACCCGATTCAATCTGATACCCTAAATTTTAAAAATACGATTGGCACTTCAAATATTCTGATGCAAATAGTTTTAAGCTTAGTTTCGAAGAACGGTAGCGATTGATAACTTGTTAGTTGAAATGATCAATAAATACTTATGTGTTTGAGATTATTGTTTTCGTAACTGCTAAAACGTGAAAATAGGTGTTTAACAAGTGTGGTTACGGTTGCTGAAAAGAGGTGCTTAACAAGTATGGTTACGGTTGCTGAAAAGAGATAAAATGACTAAAAAGTCTATTAATTTAATAAACTATTAATTGTTGTATAAATAATTAAAAATATATTATTAATCATATAAATTTAAAATTATAAATAATAAAATATTAAATTAAAATATAAAATATAAATAAAATAAATTTAGTTAATAAAATATTTCATTAAAAATATATTATTAGTCATATAAATTTAAAATATTAAATTAAAATAAGAAGACGACGATACGTTAGATTTACTTTTTATTAGTTAAGGGTATAATAAAAAATAATAATTATCAAAAGGTTATTAATGAAAAGGAGAATTTCTATCGCAGACACCCTCTTTCTACTTATCGATTTTGCGGTAGCACCACAGTTTTCTTTAACCTTCAATTGTTCGCTTGCAAATCTAAACATGTGACTGCGTTTGAAAACAACGTTGGATAAGTACTTATTCCTATCGCACTGCAGATTTAAACGCTACCTTAGAATATGTTTAGACTAAAAAAAACAAAATTTTTAATTTTATAAAAAATAGACTTTTCGAAAATATCTAACACTTAAACAAATTCCGATTAAAGTTCAAACTTATCATTACTCATATTTGAGATATTATACTAGTTTTCAGTATAATTTTCTTTAAAAAGAACATCTTCACACTATAAGACTATGGTTCTCCTTCAATTTGAGTCTCAAGATGAGCATATATAATGGCACGTAGCATGATGTTGAAGACAACCTGAATCTTGAATCTCTCAAGCAAGGTAAGGAACTCTCATAACTCAGAGAAGGCTAATCTTATCTGTTCCTTGGAGAAGTATAACTCTACAATCGTGTTATATTGGCAGATAGTTGAGTCAGTATCACATGAAACTTGTTCGACACGAGATCATAATTACGACATAGTTACAAGAAGAAGCCATTATCAGACAAGAACATGCGTACATAATTTGTCATATTCATAAGCAACACGTTAACTATTTAGAATTGTGGGAAATCTAGACGATTT
Source organism: Erythroxylum longipes (assembly GCA_027563885.1). Classification (NCBI taxonomy): domain Eukaryota; kingdom Viridiplantae; phylum Streptophyta; class Magnoliopsida; order Malpighiales; family Erythroxylaceae; genus Erythroxylum; species Erythroxylum longipes. The sequence goes on from JAOQMS010000007.1 coordinate 28,623,080, forward strand.
GCATTTCTGGGAGTCCAATGAACAGTTCAGTCCCAACCTGCTCTGAAGTACTGTTGCTACTCAGACTGGAGTATGTTTCATTTTCTTGCTCATGAATAGCTTGCACGCAAGATTTTGCATACTGTCAAGAGTTTAACGTTAATGAAAACATATAAAGGGAACCCAAAAAAAAAGAAAAAATATCATTTCCAAGAAGACTAAGAACTACATATCCTTTGGAGCACATTATAAATCAGGCACAACCCTCCATTATTGACTAGGAAATGAAGTTTCAAGCTTTAGGTATGTATGGTGTTCTATGGGACCAATACAAGTCTGTATTAAGCAATGAAGGTTCCAGTCTGAGATTCTAGTTTATTATATGTGCTGATCATGGTTTTAAATTTTGATTGCAGTCCGTGTTAGAGAATATATAAAATCAATTGCGTCCAATGCGTCCAACGCAATTGATTTTATATGTTCTCTAACAGTCCGGACCGTTATCGAGATTTATCATAATTGTATCCGCATTGTTCAACCAGTAGTCCGCAATTTAAAACCTTAATGCTGAATGCTAAGGTCATAACCGGTTTCACAGTGAATTTCTTGGTTTCATCGTTCTAGTTTGTCTGAGTCTTATATTCTACTGATCTTAGTCTATAAGAAAGATCTCTCAAAAGGTATAAGAGTTGAGAGTTCTCGTTGGAGAAGCCAGTCCCTTACCTTTTCTCATAATCTCGCATGTTCTTCCAACAAAAGCCTTTCCTGAAAGTATCAGTTAAGAGCAGAAAATCAGGAATCAAAGTAACAGAAGATGAAAAAAACCTGAATCCTTTGAACTACAAATTTTGATAATCTTTTTTATGATATTGTCTACCTTAGCGTTTAATTCATGTATCTGCTCCCACAATAGAATTGTATATATCAAGTACATTAGATTTTAGGTCAATTCCATGTTTAACATAACCTCCATTTCATACCAGACCTGCAAGAAAATTCCACGAACCTTTCTTGCCCTTACATTACTTAAGCTCCTTTCGAGCTGGCTTGCAATGTCTTGGAGCTCGTCACTGGAATATGAGCTTAAACTACACTGTCCCAGAAGTTTCCTAAGTGCATCAAATTGTTCTTAAGCTAATGCTTAGAGGTAAAAGGTTCTAATAATCAAGATCAGAAAATGAAAAAAATGTATCCAATTAGGTTTCAGTACCGCTTTGATTGTTCAAGAAACTCTATCTTGGTCCCGATGGATGCAGCTTCAAAGTTTAGTTGCTGCAAGTGTGATTCACTATCACTTCCACCTATCTGTACTGGCTTTGCATGCCTGTAGTAGCGATCCATTGTCTTGGGCATTCTTCACCATATCAATCACAAATCATTCTTGGATCAAATTCCTGGGAAAACATCTTAAGACAGAAAGGAATTGCAGATCCTTTCTTGGCAAATAGATGCTACCGAATACTGAAACAATTTTGAAGATCATTTGATCTTTGTATTTACTCCACACGACAGTGGAATTGTTCAAGCTCTTCGTGTATTTCCTCTTTCTCACCATTTTCAAGACCTAATTCAGTTCTTGCAAATTACCATGGGAAAGCTCACTAACTTGTAATAAACTTCTATTTATAGGGAGTATAGGGTATGATGGGGTTAAACCCATTTCGTCTTTTCCAAGATATTATCAGGCCAACCAGAGATCTAAAATAAGAAGCAAGAAGAGTGACAAGTCTTCTTCAGTTCTGGGCTGGCCAGCTAAAAACAGTTGCTTAATGGCTTTCACAAACCAACTAAGTGATCATAGTCAGTTTCAAACAAAATTTTTCAGTACTAAATGAAACAATTCAGAAAGGAAGTTTTGCCGGAAAAATTGCAGTGACTGAAGCTAAGTACTGGATGTCCTTGAAGAATGCTTCTGCAGGTGGGAAATTTCAGAAAGAGCAGCTAAGCCTAAGCGATATTATCTCGTTTTTAAAAGATCCCTAAAAGGAATAAGAATCAAAGATGGCACACCGGAAAGGGTGTGCAAATCTGTAAGCACTGGAGTAGAATCTATAAGGTACAATCGAAACGAAATGAAAATCTAAAAATGGGATCGTTTACCTTAAAGATATAGACTCCTTAGTGGATATGTCTGTACGCAAACTCGCTAATCGCCTTCTAACTATGTATCCACCATTGGAGAATGTTCATAATTTCTTATGTGTGTACTATATTGTACATGAATGAACAAGCACAGTATTTTCTTTATTTGTTTTAAGAGATAACTAAGAAGAACGTACTCATGGCTTGAAAATTCATAGAGCCGTCCTCTCTGTGAAAAGACGATCACTGCAACTTCTGCATCGCACAGAACAGATAACTCGTGAGCTTTCTTCAGCAGACCGTTTCTTCTTTTGGAGAAGGTCACTTGCCGGCTCGCATCATTTTCGATCCTCTTCCTTTGAATCTTTCCTCTCACCATTAATTTCCTAGTAAAAAAGTTTAGTTTAACCGTATCAGTCACACAGATTCCACGAAACCCTAAGCCAAAGCATACTAAAATGATCACCATACCTTAAATCTTACCAGGTATTAAGCAAAATCCTTGAAGAAATTGGTCTTTACCACTCCTAGGTTGCACCGAATCAAAGACTTCAAATGTATACAAAAACTGAAAACTTCTTGAAGCAATAACGATTACCCAATTCAAATTACTCCTCACTGAACACTGTAGAACCCTGAAACCCCAGAAAGACTACCACAGTATAAGGTATGAGGCTGGTGTAAACGAATATATAACAGAAGAGAAAGAGGGATAGAAAAGAATCACCGAGGCATTGATGTATCAATCTCTTTACTTGGAGACCACAAAAACCCTTTGAGCATTCGATCTTTTTCCTTATTCCCTTTATCTGCAGCCGTTATACTCTTCCTAATCCTCTCCACACCGCAAACATGGAAAAAAAAGAAAAGAAAAAGATGATGATAATATGAAACAGGAAAAGGAGCCGAATAAATTAAGAATGCAATTACGAAGATGAGAAGAACTTCATTTCTTATTATTATCCATTTTTTGCTAAAAAAGGAGAATAATTATTATATTTATTTTGCCAAGTCTGGAGGGTCGCACCATAAAAGGTCCAGTCCAGAGTTGAGGAAGGAAGTCCAACGACTAAAAGGCGATGATCGTACGATGAAGTACGGTGAGGGCCAATAAGAACTCGCCACTGAAGCCTGACAGTCTCATCAACAATGGGAGTGGGGATGGGCAAAAAAACTTTGGCCACCGGCTGAGGACCCATTCACGTGGCTCGCATCGACGACGAGTCAGCTGCATGCACAGAATTAGGTTTTTCTTGTGTTTTGCCTCCGAACGGTCAGGAAGTGGGCATAATCACATTCTAAGATTTATTTTAATGTGTTTGCTTAATTAGATGGAGGCCAATCCATTTTGGAAGGAAAATTAGAGATGAGAGGTTGTGTTTATATTCTAAATTTTAAAAGAATAAAGCTGAATTTTAGTTACTTTTTTTTTGCAACAATTTTAAAATCATGAAATTCATTGCCAAAAGTACAAAACATCCTTTGTGATGCTTTATGTGAATCGTCGGAAAAAAAGCGACATTTTGCGATGGTTTAAAATTTCGTCGACGATTCTTTCAATCCATTTTTGGCGATGAATTTAGAAGTTGTAGTCAAAAGTTGATAATAAAGATTTTAAATCTTATGAATTTCTTAGAAGAATTTTGAGGAATTTTTGTGTGTGATAGTATTCTTAAAATTAATAATAATAAAAAGATAATTTTTTCTTATAATTGACATTTATATGAATTTTCTTTTTTTATTTGTTTTCTTTATAAATTTGTTTAAATAGCTAATGGATTCAAACTTTATAAATTTATTTAAATCTATAGATTTATACATAAATGATTCTTTAATTGTGCCTGCTGTGCATAATATTACACCTCCTTTCGTACCAATATTTAATGAAAATAGAATGGAGCATCTAAAAATTGTAAAATGTTTTTAAAATTTTAATCATATTGTTGAAAAACACATGATAGGTAATTTAAATTTTGAAAAGTAAATATTTATTGGATATTAAAATATAAACATACCTAAAATTTTAATATTAATAAGATCAAAATATAATAAATTTAAGTTGACTGTTATTCTTAATCATTAATATTTATTAAAAATAAAATAATAATATAGACAAATATTGAAATATGGTAAGCAATATAATATAATGATATATGATAAGTAGTACAAGATTTTGATTAAAAGTTTAACAATTCTTACGGACAAAACATTAAAAAAAGTTTCACGCTTATTAAATCGAAAAGGAAAAGAAATAATTAATTTTCTTGATTCCAAGTGACGTGAGACTCGATAGAAAAGGTATAGGAGTTCCTTATATCTAGATTCCCAAGAAGGGTCTCTACACGATCGAAGGCATCAATTGAAACAGTTAAGGATCTTTCCTTAGGTGTTGGTTTATTGACGTCCTCTTCCAATAATTTCTTGACTTTAACTAAATTAGCAGAAGATATAATGAACGAATTCCTAGATGCATTATGGATCACTGAATTAGATGAACCACTAGGACAATACGTTTCACCTAATAAATAATAGTATAGAACTTAAATAACTAGTTAAGTCAAACGGTATAATGAACCTAAATTCAAACACACGCATATCTAATTGAACAGACATAGTATTTGGAATCGAAGATTGTTCCAAAACAATTGATTTCTTTAATCCTGCACTGACTATCTAGACGTTGCCACCACCTACATTTTCATCTATGTTGTCTTGAAGATTTGAGGAAGCTTTACACAACACGTAGTATATACAATCAAACGTTTATCTGATAGCTTCCTAATCGAAAATGAGATATAAATAATAAAGGAAGAGAGGTAATTTAGATGATACTAAAAACCTTAAAGAAAAAGATCGCTCATAAAAGGCAAAAGGTGATTAGTATTTGATGAGGTGATTTGTTGTATATCGATTTGTTCTTCATTAGGGGAGAAATTTTCCATATTCTTCCCAATAGAGTTCATTTCTGCCATTGAAAACTAGTTGTCACATTGATATTCTACGATGAATTAATGTTATCAGTTTTATTATGAAAAGTCAATTTTACATAAAATTCGTTTTATTTAATTAAATTCTTTTGGTAATCAAATCTCATAAATTCTCATAGAAGGAATAAATTGATTCATAATTAAATGGAACTTTAACATACAAATTCTAAAAACAAAAAGAAAAGGTCATTCCTTTTTAGCGACGCTATAAACAACATTCTCCTCAGCAACTTGTTATTTATTATGATCAAAAACAAAATAGCTCAAGTCCGACGTTAGATTTGACTTTATTCTCTTGTTCAAGATACATTTGATCATATCCACAAATACTCAAGAAAAGCTTTTGTATATTGAACATGTAATATAGGAGCTTAAGTTACATACATAATAACAAACTTGCGGAAAAGATAAGAGAAGAAGAAGCAAACCTAGAGAATGTTGAGAAAGAGAAAAAGAGAGAGAGAGAGAGAGAGAGAAAGAGGAGAAAGATAGGAGAAGAGACGTGTTCAAAACATAATGAAGTATATAAACATCCCTTCTAAAAGTTAAATACTCTTACAGACCTTTCACCAAATAGTTGACAGGCTTTCCTTAAAGAATCATTGAAGGTGGGAAAAAAAGTCAACCCATACACAACCAACACAGAAACATAATTCACTATCTTTCAAATACAAACACAAACAAAAACCCATGTAGAGTAAGAAGAACATAAAACCCATATAAACTCCAAAATATAATAGAAAAATAGAGCACAACATAAGGAGGGTTCCTGAAAACAAAAAAAGAAAAATAGTAACAACATCGGATACGATGCTAGTTCGAAGGTGATGATGACAACACAGGAGACAACGACAACAGAGAAGATGATGCTTCTTCAAAAACATGACGGTTAATGTTGGACCCCAATTTTTTATTTTATTTTATTTATTTGATGATTTATTCATTGATTTATTTTATTTATTTTCTCAGAATTTAGTCATTAATTTAGCAAACATGAATAGAAATTGGGGTTATTAATTAGAGATGTTGGGATTAAATTAGTGGAATGGTCATAAGAGACAAAAGA
>JAOQMS010000007.1:28637431-28649077 GCA_027563885.1 Erythroxylum longipes
TATTATTTATATGCATAAATAATTTTATTATAAAATAAAATATAGTTAAAATTAATAAAAGTGTTTTTTATTTTTATGTTACCAAACAGTCTACTGTATGAAGCTCTTTTTAAAAAGCTGTTTTTTTAATTGACAGCCAAACAGTCAACTGACTTTTTAGAAAAGCTCTTCTTAGAAAAACTCTACTGACAAAAGCTCTACTGATATAAGCTCATCCAAACAGGCACTAAGTTCAACTTAATAGAAATTGAATATTCTCTTTTAAACTACTCTTTATGTTTGACTGATTATGTTCCTAATATATTAACAATGATTATAAATTATAATTAGAATTCATAATTAGAATTAGAATTAGAATTAGATAAATTAAACCTCTTTTTAATTTATCTTTAATTCTCTAATTAAATAACTTATAATCATAAATAAAGATTGATGTCTAGTAATATGTCATGGTCACCCAAATATTAGGAATGACAAGGTGGTTTGACTTAACCTGTCTATGCATGATTATGATGTATAATTTAATCTTTTATATCTAATCATGTTCGTTATTGCTAATTTGTAATCGATTTATAATTGATATTTGAAAACTCCTATTCAAATGTAAATTCACTTTGGTCAGAAATTTTCTTAAATCACTAATAATTAAAAACAATAGAACATTCTCTCTGATTATTTTAGAGTGACGAATCCTTTATTGACTTACTTAACTATCTATTTATACTTTATAATACATTCAAGTACTACCGACTAAATTATCCAAAATATGACAATTTATAAGTAACATCAAAACATAATAATTCTGACATGAGATACCTTAGTTTTCTCAAGTCTAAGGATCAACTGTACAATCATCATTATGAGAAAATTTACAGACATATAAGTAATATTAAAATTGGGATCTTCACGTTTGGATCATTTTAGTGGACTTATTATCTAGTAAGTACCCACACATTAGTTTAAATAATATTTTAATTTATGAGATCAATTACCTTCTTAGTAAGAAAGAAACATAACGTATGCTAATTTTACCGTTTTATCAATATCTTGTCTTGATGAATCTACAACAAGGAACATTTGAAAATAATACATAAATATAGATTGAATCTCATAATTATGATCTCATCATAATTTTAATTACACAGTAATTGTTTCATAACTTTTACCTTTGTTATTAAAATGTCAAATGTAATTAACGCAATACGTACAGATGAAGAATGACTTTATTAATTAAATAGTAACGTAATACATTAAAATTAAAATCAATCGATTGGCTGTAAGGGTATAAACTAACACAACTTGGTTAAAAGTATTTCAAAGTCATTCATTATCCTCAATTATATTGTCGATGCCACTCTCATCCTCATTATTTCAGCCTACCACTGTACTAGTAAAAGTTTTCCCTGGTATTATTTAAATTAATCCAATGACACTTCTACTGTAACTTAAGAGAATTATGTGTTTAAAAATGATTAATTAAAAGTTCTTATATAAGTTTGTAAAGACTCACAACTTTTATCTTTTAAACTAAAATTGTAAAACTTTATATTTCCCGTAAAATTAAAAAAAAAACAAAATGATTAACCATAAACTCATTAACCAAAATTACCACAATTTAATTATCATCTCATATTTTAATAACATATTTTCATTTTTAATACTTTAAAATTAATATTTTTTAACTTCTTCACATCTACCTCTTACAATAAATCTTGCAGACTAAGAGCCCCTTAAATATATTTTTAGTTTACCATAAATAAAATGTTTTTTATCAAGGTAAATGGTAAAAGTTATAGACTTCTCATATTTTTTTAAAATTTTAATCTTTAAAATTCTCAAAAAGCTCACAATTTTTAGTTTTTTAGAAAAATCCGTTATTTTAAGGTTTGGTTAACAATAATAACGAAATGCTCTAGTCATGAAAACCACACCTTTTCTAAACTTATATGACGATTCAATCCAACTTTTAAATTCAAACTAAACTAAATAAATTCTACTCAAACTAATAATTTATTATAATTACCGTAAATTATTAATTTAAGTCAAATTTAATTTGTTCATGTTGAATTGGATTATTATATTACTGATATTTGATTAATGTACATATGAAGTTCATATTGTATATGTTTCATTGATTTTTTAGGCAAATATAAGAAAAAATATTTTCTCGAAAATTTATAAATTAGAAAGGTTTTTTAAAATTTTGAAAGACTTTCTAAATTTTTTTGAATCACTGTGTCTCTTTTATCCCTAAACAAATTACTAGATCAATAAAATAATTTGTAAATAAAATGTATTTTAATAAATAATTTGACAAGGTAACAATAAAAAAACAAGTAAAGTCAATGTATATTTATTTCCGACCAATCATGACCGTAACTCCTTGATTCGAACTCGAAAAATTCCTTACAGGCTCTTGTCTTGTTTATGGAAAAGATGAACAAAGCAAATAGATGCAGCCCTCATTATAGCCACGGATGCTCCCTACAGAACAAAGTGAATGAAGAGGACATATTAAGGAAAAGGTACTCCGGTACACAGGAAGAGCAACATAAGCGCAGGATATAATAGCAACGTGGAAGATGGAACACTTGCATACCCAACTTGTCATTGTCACAGTACAATAAGATGGCCCCTCCCCAGCTATTAAGACATTGACTCGTACCAGAGATTTTATTGAATATTGAATTATCTAAAATTTATTTCAAAAAATCTCTGATTAGAAGGTGTGAGTAGGTTTAACACATAATATCTACTATAAATTGGGTTGGATTGGATCAGATTCGTTACCTGCTTTTGAAAAGTTAACTTTTGTTACATATTTATGACTTTTTTTTTAGTCATTGTTTTAAAAATCAGATCAAAAGTTAAACCAATAAGACATTTAAAGTTTAAAACGTTCAACTGGTATTAGAGTGTCTTAAAACTGACTAAAGAATGAATAAAACTAAAGAATTTAAAATATGATTGAAATAGATTATCCTTACCCATTGAATAATTAGAAGTTTAATTGAAAAAATAGATTATTAAATAATAATTAATTAATTTTAGTTCATAAGTATTTATTAATTTACCAAAATTGACCGATAAATTAATAAACTGATCAGTTTTTAATAACAAGAGTTATTAAAATAAATCAAACCGAAAATTTGAAAATTGAACTAAAAAGTTATATGATTATGTCGGGAGACAAAAACACATCTCTTTAGAAAATCAACCAAACATTAACGACAAGAAAGAACTCTCCTTGTTGAAGCAGCATGAAAAATATAAGAAGAAACTAAATGATGAAACAAACTCTCCTTGTTGAAGCAGCAGAAAAAATATGACAAGAAACTAAACGATGAATCAAACATCAAGATTTAACATGAAGAACTCTCCAATGTAAAGAGAAAAATGACAGGGCAAATTGACAAATAAATCCACTAAACTCAATAAGAAGCAACGTTGATTTACATAAGAAACTTAAGTTGACATCACAATCAACAATCACTTAAACCAATCTCCAAAATACTCAAACAAGAATGAGAATATAAGCTTCTTTGCCCTTTCTCTGTTTTTCCTCACTTTTAGAAGTTGTGACTATACTTTTTATCCCATGTGTAGAGCAAGGCTCGAATGATCTATTTATAGGCATCTCTGGTTTGATAGTTAAGTCAAAATATTAATTATACTCAACTAGTTATATCACATCTTATCCTAATCAAATTATGCCATAATATCCAATAAGATGCGTCCCCATCTAAATAGGACTCTGATAGTATTTAATTACATCTCAATTAACAAGATAAAAGATTACATCTATTTAGGAATGATACATCCATATCTACAAAGATCTCCACTATCTTCAAATGATCCTTCCAAATGATCTTTATCTTTTAGAGTTGATGTCTATCTACTGAGATCTTATCTGCTACATCATCCAAGATCTCAAAATAGGATTAGACATTCAACAATCTCCCCCTCCAGCCCAAAAATAAGGAGGATATGTTATTCTCCATCAACTACTTGAGATTCATCTTAGCAAGCTTACAACAAAGCTTGTGCTTATTTCTGTAAAACTATTTAGTCAGCATATCAGTACCGTTCAAATCTATACGAACCCTCTTCAATAATTGTTGCTCTTCCATCATAGATCTTAACCAATGATATTTGAAAATTTCACAAAATGAAACTTTTTGTACATCCTCCGGCTCCCCTTTAATAGTAAGTAACAGGTACGAAAACTTAGATGCCTTCTAGAAGGCCTTTTTCTCCTTTGTCAACCTTTGCAATTATGTTTGATCAATTGTTGTATCCTATTGCTCCCCTGCTCAATATCCTCATTGGATTCATCTCCAATATTGTCTATATGTAGTTCATATAGCTATCAATATCATATTGTATATGATCACCATTAATATGTGCTTAGTCACACACTTCATCTTCTTCACCTTTAGACTGCTTAATAGTCGAAGGAATTGGTGAAGAGATAACTATGCCATCTGATGAGCTGCAATATGATGATTTATCTCCATTCAGAAGATCAACATCTCTCTCGTGCTCCTGGAACAACACATCTCAGCTTCTGACCACCTTTTTCTTCTCTAGGTCATAAAGTATAAATTCAAACTGATCACCACTATATCCAATAAAGATGTAAGTTATCAACTTTGAGTCAAACTGCTTTCTTTAATCCTTGGGTATATGTCTAAATACCTTGCGTCCAAAAACTCTCAAATAATAATATGTGAGATGCTTGCTAGTCCACGCTATCTCGGGAATCTCAAAATTCAACAAAACTAAAGGAGCTCAATTTATCAGCTAGATTGCTGTTTAGACTGTTTTTTTCCTAAAGTGTCTTTAGCAACATAAACATTTTGAGCATGTAACGAACCTTCTTCACAATGGTCTTATTCATTCTTTTAGCAACCTTATTATATTATAAAGTCCTTGGTTCAATTTTCTCATGTTTGATGTCATGAGATGTACAACATTCTTCAAACACCTTACAAGTATACTCCCTTCTATTGTCTGTTTGAAAGGCACTTCAGTTTCTTATCAGCTTCCCTTTCTACCATAACATGAAACTTCTTGAAAGTTTTAAACACTTGACTACTATAGTTCAATATGTACACCTTAATCTTTCTCGAAGCATTATCAATGAATGTAACAAAATATATGTTACCTCCTAATGAATCCTCCTTAATAGGACCACAGACATCTAAATCCACTAACTCTAATAGCTTCAACTTCCTTGCAGATCTTCTTCAGAAAGAGACTTTTTGCTGCTTTCTAGCCAAACAATGATCACAAGGATTAAGTGATTATAAGCTCTTCTTTAGGATGAGAGATTTTCTAGCCAACAACTTTAATCCCTTAATTGTCGATGCCACAAATTTGGTGAAATTTCATCTTTGGCTATGTATACTTCTCCACCACCATATACCTTTAAGTATGTCTTATACAGTGAGCAACATAAATCTCCTTGGGCAACCATCATTGCATCTTTGGGCAGTTTCCACTTCCTATCCATGAAAGTGTGATTTAAAACTTCTTTATTTAACTAATTCGTCAATAAAAAATTTAGCTTTAGATCGGGGATGTTTCGTACATCTCTCGAGGCCAGTAAACATCTAACGTTTGTCTAAACTTAGATCGCTCATACTGATTATCTTGGCAAAACTTTGATTTTCCATCTTTACGCTCATAAAATCTCCACTCTTGTAGCTTGAGAAGTACTCTTTCTTTGTAACATAATGATAAGATGTTCAAAACCATAATTACTAACATGGAAGCATTCACAAGTTATACAAACTAGCGACACCTCACCAGCCGTACTTAAAGCAGTTGTTGTTGTACTCTTATCATCATCATCATCATCATCATCATCATCTTCCTAATTAGCTTCCTTTCTCTGATCCCTTTTCAAGTTATAGCAGAACCTCTTAATATGTCTTGGCTTATCACAATAATGGCATATCCTCAAGTCTTTGTTACCCCCTGGACTTTGAACGGTTCTTAGACTTTTCACTTCCTTTGGGATCCATACTATTGTTCCTTCCTTACTTTTGTCACGAAAGCTTGAATGACTATTGTTCCTTCCTTACTTTTGTCACGAAAGCTTGCACGTTATTAGCTTTAATCTCCTTTTTTTATTTCTTCATTAAACATACTCTCTTTGATTACATCTATCTTTAGAAGCTGAGTTGTTAATCGTCACCACTAGCATTTCCCAACTATTCAATAACAAACTTAATAAGAACTTAGCTTAAAGCTCATCATCAAGAATGATCTTTATTGTTATAAGCTTGTTGATTATGTCTTGGCAGCCTTTAACTTCAAATTCACAAGCTTCTTAATAAGAAAGGCCTTGTTATGAGCAGTCTTCGTTTCAAATTCAAGTTTTGAAGGAACATCATCCTTCACACCTCTGTCCACAACAATAGGATCAAAAAGATCCTTGCAATACAAAAGGTCCTCCATCGTGGGCCTCCATTTTTGAGTAATTTGATTATGTGAACTTGACCATAGAGTTATTTCTACCTTGCATTACGATGATTCTGATACCACTTGTTAGGAGACAAATACATAACTCTCTAATTTATTTTTATAAATCAACATACATTTACAAATTACAAGTTTCTTACTTTAGCGAGATATCATCAACAAGATTATAAATCTCATCCTCTTCATTTTCTTAACAAGCCATATAAAGTTATCGGCATCTTATCTTGCTCATTTGGATTATGATCCATTATTGAGAATAAACTAATAAGATTTATCATCAATAATTTTGCTTTTGAAAAATCTTGATAAAAGAAAATGATGAAGGACTTCTTAACATAATATGTATATATATTAGCTAGATAAGTAGTAGATTTGGGGTGTAATATGCATCAATTTTAAACCTTGCCAGGTAATTATAATTTTTATATATATAAAAAAGAATAAAAACGTCATATTCTTGTATTTATCTTGCGTAAACCATTTTTTTTATATTGGTGGAACTTGCAATTGTTAATATTAGAGTGCATGCTAGATAAACTATCAAATATACATAATAATTTGTGAATTATGAATTTCAAATAAAACATTTAACAAATTAATAATATATAACAAAGTGATGACGTCAAAATAATAGTATTAAGAAACCAATCACTTTTAGCTACCCAATCATCCTACTTTGCAAGTCTCGGATAAACTTGTGAATTCCTAAAAGTGGGATTTTCTTTTTAGGCTCGAGCCTAATCCAAACTCGGTTGGATTTGGACCAAACAGTCTACCCTACTTAAACAAGTTTGAGCAACCTAAATCTCAATCGAATCGAGATTCAAAACAACTTACTATATTTAATAAAATAATATTATTTTGGTTAATTGATTTTTTAATTATTGAACAAAATGATGTTATTTTATTAAATTTTAACGTAATAATATTATTTTATTAGAACCGTTTCAATTTTAAAATTTGCTTTGTTAATTTTAAAATGGACCAAATCATTTTAATTGAGATCAAATTCAAAATTAATTTATTAAAAATGTAGACACATGATAATTAGGGATTTGGTTGTGTATACCAAAAATTTTAAAATCAGAATCAAATCAAGTTTTGAATACAACACTCCTATATCTAAAATTTGAATTGAACCCTAATGAGTTTAAATTTGAATTTGAATTTAAGTTTTATTAAATTAAAATTAATTTATTAAATTTAAATTATATCAAATAAAGGGTGAGTTGAATTCAATTCCACCCTTATTATCATCTCTAATGGGTATAGATAATAATGGCATGAATAATTTTTCTTAGGGATAATAGGTTTTAAAATGTTCAACTTTTAAGATTTTTTTAATTTAATGCTAAGTTTTTTAATTTTTAATTAAATAACTAACTCTTCGTAACATGACCGTTTGATTCTACTTCTTTTTTAATTGTAGTTTTTAGTTTATGTTTTTTTATCAAATAAAAATGAAAGCTTATTTAGTTGTTAATATCAATGTAGTTATATTTTATCACTATATATAATTACATATTAGATAAAATTTAAAATATTTTAATTAAATAAATCTATTTTAATCTCTTATATAATATTTATTATAAAAATTTATTTTATTTTATTAAAATAAATAATTTAAAATTAAATAATTATTTATAAATTAATATTTATTTTAAATATATTTTAATTATTAAATAAAAACTTATTCAAATATTTTTATATATATTGTAGATATTTTAAATTTAATTATATTTATTAATAATTATTTTATTTATTAATTTAATTTAATTTATTTAAAAAATTAAAGTTATAAGTAAAATTAAACCATCGATAATTTTCATTAATAATTGATTTAATTAAACAAATATATAATATTAAAATAAATTGTTCATAATTATTTTTAAAAATTAATACATTAAATAATTAAATAATACATGTTTAGTTGATAATAAATTAGACTGTAAAAAAAATAGAAACATAACACAAAATACATTTTTTATGATTTTTATAATTTCATGAAAATTGTAAAAAAACTAAAATGAAAAACAAAAATTAAAAATTAAAATGGAAACAAAGAGAGCGACTTTTATTAGTTATTAAGACCATTATAATTAACATTATTTAATTTATTTCATATTATGATTAAAATTATTTACTTAAAGTATATATGATTTATAAGCTCCTTAGAGGTAGTTGAATTGGTGGAGTGAGAGACATGAAATCAAAAAGTCTTGTGTTAGAATCTCCCTACTTATACTTTATTAATCGAGCGTGTCGTATTGGTTAAGTCGGTGTGATTGCAGATTATTATGTCAATCCAGAAGTTTATCCAATGCACATATAAAGAATAGTGACTGCGGACTCTTCCGTTAAAAAAAAAGTATTATAAATTATTGCATTGATTCAAAGATTTTATTCAACACATCAATTTTAATCAATGTGTATTTTTTTTGTAAAGAAAATAAATTTATCAAATTCTTAATTTATAAATATAAAATATGAGTTTGGCTTTCTAAATTTAATTAAGTTTGATACTTTGATAGTTAAATATTAAAAACTGTCATATATTTAATATTTGATAAATTAATTTTGTGCAGCAATAATAATATAGTTTTGAGTTAATTTATTAAATTGAATATTAATTATCAATGTCTATTTGACTATTTTAACGAATAATTTGTCATGGAGGACAATAAAGTAAACATCACTTATCCTAACCCCCGCTCAGTTCGCTTATAGATAATTAACAGAGGGATTAATTACTTAATCATTTAATTAGGCAATAAGTAGTCGCCCCTCCAACAACGTTAAGTAACCGAATAAAAAGAGGGCAACGTAAGACCTTAGTATTGTGGTTCCTTTGTCACTGCTTCTTCTCTTTCAAGAAAATGGACTCTCTTGCTCTCTTTTGTACTGGAGCTCTGTTGGCTTGTGGGCTCTACTGGTTCGTCTGCATTCTCGGTCCGGCCGAGCAAAAAGGAAAACGCGCCGTAGATCTCTCCGGCGGCTCCATCTCCGCCGAGAAAGTCCGCGACAACTATAAACAGTACTGGTCCTTCTTTCGCCGACCAAAAGAGATTGAAACCGCCGACAAAGTGCCAGACTTTGTGGACACATTCTACAACTTAGTCACAGACATATACGAGTGGGGTTGGGGTCAGTCTTTCCATTTCTCTCCTTCCGTTCCCGGGAAATCCCACCGGGACGCCACGCGCCTCCATGAAGAGAAGGCCGTCGATCTCATCTCTGTGAAGCCTGGAGATCGAATCCTGGACGTTGGATGCGGGGTTGGTGGGCCCATGCGTGCTATAGCCGCACATTCACGGGCCAACGTGGTCGGAATCACAATCAACGAGTACCAGGTGAAGCGCGCCCGGTTGCACAACAGGAAGGCAGGGTTAGATTCACTCTGCGAGGTTGTGTGTGGGAACTTCCTGGAGATGCCCTTTTCAGACAACAGCTTCGACGGCGGGTACTCAATCGAGGCAACATGTCACGCGCCGAAGCTTGAAGAAGTGTACGCAGAGATCTTCCGAGTCTTGAAGCCTGGAGCTCTCTACGTGTCATACGAATGGGTGACGACTGACAAGTACAAACCGAACGACCCTGAACACGTGGAGGTCATACAAGGCATCGAAAGGGGTGACGCTTTGCCTGGTCTTCGAAGCTACGCCGACATTGCAGCCACAGCGCGGAAAGTAGGGTTCGATGTGGTTAAAGAGAAGGACTTGGCACGGCCGCCGGCGGAACCGTGGTGGACCAGGCTCAAGATGGGTCGGGTCGCTTACTGGAGAAACCACATTGTTATTACCATTTTGGCTTTCTTGGGGATTGCGCCAAAAGGAACGGTCGATGTTCACGAGATGCTTTTCAAGACCGCCGATTTCCTGACGAGAGGCGGCGAGAGTGGGATTTTTACTCCGATGCATATGATTCTCTGCAAAAAACCTGAGAACCCTTCTTCCAATTCTTAGCTCAGTAGTGGTTTAACTTGTTGAGGTAACACTCCGGTATCAATTCTCGGGTTAAAGCTCTGATGATAATCCAAATCTTTTGTGGTCTCAAATTCTTCATAAATCTTTTTACATTTTCTCATCTTTTCTGGGGTTTTTTTTTGTTTTGTTTTCTGAATTGAATTAGATTTCGAGTTTGGATCTTGGTTTTAGCTTGGTGGTAGTCAGGAACCAAGAGGTGACTGACTCAAGAGCCTGTTGTCTGGATTCTGATATTTATATATTACAGCTTTTCATTCTTGTCTTTTCTGTTTTCTTTTTCCAAAGAGCTTTATGCAGCATGAAAGGTAACGGATCAGCGCTCTAGCCATCAAAGTTAGAAAAGCCATAATCACTTTACACACGAGAGAAGAATGGAAAAAAGCAGAACTGATAAATTCATTTTTTCAAAAATAAAAGAAACAACATAAAGTGGCCAGCAATTGGATCTTGACTTTTGCTGTGTTGGGATGTGCATGGTGTGTTGGATGTGGTTCAGCCTCTGTCGTTTTATACAGTGTACTTTACTCGTGGGAAGTGTTCCACTTTATCCACCACATTTCTTATTCATATTTTTTAATAACAATCTGTTAATGAGTAAATTATTTAATTGGATTAAGTGGTTGTAAACTCATACTAAGAGCAGAACAGATTTGTTTTATAAAATATCTTCAAAGGTGGGTTGTAAGAGTCTGAAATTTACAAACAATCTTTCCTCCTGTCACGGCATGTGATTTGATTTAGGAGTTTTTGAGATTATGACTTGAAAATATCTGGTCCAAACCTAAAAATGGTGAGATCCAGATGATGTGGAAGTGTCACCTTGTTTCTGTTACCTGGACTTGAACTTCTTTTTTGTCAAGCCCAATTAACATCAGCTATTTATTATAATAAACAAAAAGACTTATTATATAAAAGTCAGCATTGAATTGGGTTAGGCCATCTCTAACCAAGGCGCTAAAACACTAAATTTAGTGTTTTGGTTCAATAAATCCATTTCAAGGAAGACACAAAATTTTCACACCAAAATGATGCAATGAATAGTAACACACCAAATTTACTATTCATTACACCAAAAGTACAAAAAGACAACTTTATCTAATTACTTTTTAACATATTCCTTTTATGTCCTTTTTACAAATTGATTTATTTACATAATTTACTAAGTAATTAAATT
>JAOQMS010000007.1:28650734-28671261 GCA_027563885.1 Erythroxylum longipes
TAAACTACACTGTCCCAGGAGTTTCCTAAGTGCATCAAATTGTTCTTAAGCTAATGCTTAGAGCTAAGAAGTTCTAACCAAGATCAGAAAATGAAAAAAAAAAGTATCCAACTAGGTTTCATTACCGTTTTGATTGTTCAAGAAACTCTATCTTGTTCGCCATGGATGCAGCTTCAAGCTTTTGTTGCTGCAAGTGTGATTCACTATCACTTCTCCCAACTTGTACTTGCTTTGCATGTCTGTAGTAGCGATCCATTGTCTTGGGCATTCTTTACCATATCAATCACAAATCATTCTTGGATCAAATTCCTGGGAAAAGATCTTAAGACAGAAAAGAATTGCAGATTTCTAGGCAAATAGAAGCTAGTGAACAATGAAATAATTTTAAATATTGTTTGAACTTTGTATAAAATATTTAATCTACACTACACTGGAATTTTTCAAGCTCTTCATGTATTTCCTCTCATTCTCACCATCTTCAAGACCTAATTCAATTCTGTAACTTACCATAGGGAAGCTCACTAACTCGTAACAAACTTACTTCTAATTATGAGGAATTAAGGGTATCATGCGGTTAAACCTATTTCGTCTATCCTAAGATATCATCAGCCCAACCAGAGATGCTAAAGGAAGAGCAAGAAGAGTGACAAGTCTTCTTCAGCAGATATCTAAAATGTTTTTCTCTGGGCTGGCCAGCTAAAACAAGTTGCTAAACGAAGTTATCATATAGTCAATTTCAAACAAAGTTTTCCAGTACTTAATGAAACAATTCAGAAATGAAGTTTTGCCTGGAACATTGTAGTGACTGAACCTAAGTACTGGATGTCCTTGAAGAATGATTCTGCAAGTGGGAAATTTCAGAAAGAGAAGCCTAGCCTAAGCAATATTATCTCGTTTTGAAAAGATCCGTAAAAGGAATAAGAAGCAAAGAAATTTTTTTTGAGAATTAATAAGAAGCAAAGATGGTACAGCTGAAAGATTGTGCAAATCTGTAAGCACTGGAGTAGAATCTATAAGGTACAATCGAAACGAAATGAAAATCTAAAAAAATGGGATCTTTTACCCTAAAGAAATTGAGTCCTTAATGGATATGTCTGTACAAAAACTCGCTTATCACCAGCTAACTATATCCACCATTGCAGCATGTTCATAATTTCTAATGTATGTACTATGTACATGAATGAACAAGCACAGTATTTTCTTTATCTGTTTTTAAGATTCAACATAAGAAGAACGTACTCATGGCTTGAAAATTCGAAGAGCCGTCCTCTCTGCGAAAAGACGATCACTGCAACTTCTGCATCGCACAGAACAGATAGCTCGTGAGCTTTCTTCAACAGACCGTTTCTTCTTTTGGAGAAGGTCACTTGCCGGCTCGCAGAATTTTCGATCCTTTTCATTTGAATCTTTCCTCTCACCATTTCCTGGTTAAAAAGTTTAGTTTAACCGTATCAGTCACACAGATTCCACGAAACCCTAACTCAGGGCATGCTAAAATGATCACCATACATTAAATCTTACCAGGTATTAAGCAAAACCCTTGAAGAAAATTGGTCCTTACCACTCCTAGGTTGCACCGAATCAAAGACTTCAAATTTATACAAAAACTGAAAACTTCTTGAAGAAATAACGATTACCCAGTTCAAATTACTCCCGACTGAACTGTACTGTACCCCACAAAAGACTACCACAGTATAAGGTATGAGGATGGTGTACATGATGAATATATAGCAGAAGAGAAAGAGGGATAGAAAAGAATCACCAAGGCATTGATGTATCAGCCTCTTTACTTGGAGACCACAAAAACCCTATGAGCATTCAATCTTGAAAAACAGAGAAAGATGCTGATAATGTTAAACTGGAAAAGGAGCAGAATAAATTAAGAATGGAATTAAGAAGATGAGAACTTCGTTGCTTTTTATTATCCAATTTTGGCAAAAAAAAGAGAATAATTATTATATTTATTTTGCCAAGTCTGGAGTGTCTCACCATAAAAGGTCCAGTCCAGTGTTGAGGAAGGAAGTCCAACGACTAAGAGGCGATGATCGTACGATGAAGTGCGGTGAGGCCAATAAGAACTCGCCACTGAAGCCCGACAGTCTCATCGACGAATGGGAGTGGGGTTGGGCAAAAAAACATTGGCCAATGGCTGAGAACCCAGTCACGTGACTCACACTGTACGACGAGCCAGCTGCATGCACAGAATTAGGTTTTTGCTTCTGTTTTGTCTCCGAATGGTCAGGAAGTGACTTGTGTGTTTCTAATTTTTTGGTTGCATAATCACATTTTAAGACTTATTTTTTTCACTTGTTTACTTGTTTAAGCCAAGTTTAATGTGTTTGCTTAATTAGATGGAGGCCAATCCATTTTGGATGGAAACTTCGAGATGAGAGGTTGTATTCATATTCTAAATCTCAAGAGAACATAGTTAAATTCAATTTCAATTTAAAATATCTAATCAAGAATTGATTTATAGGTTAATAAATGCTTTTGTCTTTCTTTTCCTTTCATATAAGATTGTCATTTTCACTTAGACTTATTTAATAACAACTTTCATCCAAATTTGAAAGAATTATGTTTAAAAGATAGCTAGTTAGGATTTGATTAATAATCTTCTCCGTAATCTAATAAAAGTCTCCTCTATTTTTTATGTACAACTTGTTAAAAATTAACTGTGATCCAATCATGAACGTAAAGAAAAAATAAAATTTTATGACTTTCTATCAAATTTCGGTAATTGAGTATCTTGAAAAACTAAACTTGAATCATAAAATTTGAAGTCATACCTTATTCGATATATTTGTTGAAATCTTTTTGAAACTTTTTTTATGTGTCAACCACGAGTTGTTTACGCGTTCAGCATCTAACAGTATTCACAAAGCAATCACTCAACCTTTTGAGAAGATTATAAGCATAAAAATATTAGGGATTTAATTTCTATTAAAATTAAATACATCAAGTATAATTAAAGTATAACGCTAATTATAATTAATTTAATTTTAATAAAATCAAATATTTCATATTTGACCTATAAAGTTTCGCAAACTTTATAATTAAGTTGAACTTAATAGAAATTGAATTTTCTCTTTTAAACTGCTATTTATATTTGACCAGTTAAGTTCCTGATATATTGGTAATGATTATAACATATAATTATAATTCATTATTGGAATTAGATAAATTAAAACACCTCTTAATTTATCTCTAATTCTATAATTAAATAATTTATAATCATATATTAAGATTGACGTCTAGTAACATGTCATAATTATCTAAATATTAGGAATGTCAAAGTTGTTTGATTTAACTTGTTCATGCATGGTTATGATGTATAATTTAATCATTTAATTTGGTCATCTAATGTTTCAATTGGACAGAGTATAAATATAGTGTCTACTCTTTTACATCCAATCATGTTTATTCTTGGTAATTAGTAATTGATTTATAATTAATATTTGAAAATATCTTTTCAAATGTCAATTCACTATACCTAAAGAATTCCTTAAATCACTACTAATCAAGAACAATATAATATTCTCTCTAATTATTTTAAAGTGACGAATCTTTTATTAGCTTACTCAATTATCTCTATATAGTTCGTTATACATTTAAGTACTTCCAACTAAATTATCTTAAATATGACAGTTTATAAGTAGCATTAAAATACAGTAATTCTCAAATGAGATATCTTTGTAATATCAAATTTAAAAATCAATTATACAACCATCATTATAAGAAAATTCAGATACGCATAAGTAATATTTCATTTGGGATCTTCATAGTCGGGTCAGTTTAAAGACTTTGACAACTTTTATTTTTTAAAATAAAATTTCAAAACTCTATCTTTCGTATAAAACCTAATAATATTTCATTTTCATTTTCAATACTTTAAAAATAATATTTTTGACTTCTTCACTTCAACTTCTTACGAAAAATCGCAGATTAAGAGATCCTTATACCTTTATAACCATTGAAGGAACCTTGAGAGAGTTTTTTTCAGCTCTCATACGATGCATCATAAGGTTCAACAGTTTAATTTTTATGAAAAGGAAACTTTAAGTGATTGATACCTAAGTTGAGGTTGAAAGAAAAAAATATAGTTTATTCAATAAGAAAATTGTGAACATTGTAGCATAAACGAGTACGAGTGTATATCTTTATTTTGATGCCATATTAATCGCATATTTTCAAATCCATTTATGCTTCATGAGCGGTATCTCCTTTTCTCCTAATCACCTATCAAGGCCATAGCTTTCCCAAAAGTAAATGGATCAGAAGGGAGTCAAAGAAAAAGTTGAGTATATATTTTGTTTACTATAAATAAAATGTTTTTTTTATTAAGGTAAATGGCAAAAGTTATAGACTTATCATATATTTTTAAAATTTTAATCTTTAAAATTCTCAAGAAGCTCACAATTTTTTTAGAAAAATATGTTATCTTAAAGTTTGGTTAAAAATAATAACAAAATGCTCGAGCCATGAAAATCACACATGTTCTAAACTTATATGACGATTCAATCCAAAACTCAATAAATTGTACTCGAACTAATAATTTATTATAATTAATTTAAATTATTAATTTAATTCAAATTTAATTTGTTTATGTTGAATTTAAAAGTTGAATTGGATTATCATTATTATTGATATTTGACTAATCTACATATGATGTTCATATTATATATGTTTCATTGATATTTTTTAACCAAATTTAAGAGAAAATATTTTTCCGAAATTTTTTAAGTTAGAAAGATTTTTTAAATTTTTTTTAAATTTTGGGAGAATTTCTAATTTTTTTGAATTACTGTGTGTCTTTTATCCCTAAACAAATTACTAGATCCATATAATAATTTGTAAATAATGTATTTTAATAAATAATTTGATAAGGTAACAATAAAAAATCAAGTGACGTCAATGTATATTTATTTCCGACCAATCATGACTGTAACTCCTTGATTCGAACTCAAAAAATTCCTTACAGGCTCTTGTTCTGTTTATGGAAAAGATGGACAAAGCAATAGATACGGTCCTCATATAGCCACGGATGCTCACTAGAGAACAAATCAACAAAGTGAATGAAGAGGACAAATTAAGGAAAAGGTACTCCGGTACACAAGAAGAGCAACATAAGCGAAGGATATAATAGCAACGTGGAAGATGGAACACTTACATACTCAACTTGTCATTGTCACAGTACCACAAGATGACCTCTCCCCAGCTATTAAGACATTGACTTGTACCAAATATTTTATTGAATATTGAATTATCTAAAAAGTTTATTAAAAAAATCTCTGATTAGAAGGTCTGAGTAGGTTTAGCACATAAGATCTGCTATAAATTGAGTTGGATTGAATCAGATTCGTCACCTTCTTTTGAAAAGTTAACTTTTGCTACATATTCGTGAAATTTTATTTTTAAGGTAAACGACATAGATTATTTTTGTAATTTAAAAATTTTTTGAAAAGTCTTGTAATCTTTAAAATTTTCAATTTACTATAAATTGGGTTGGATTGGATCAGATTTGTTACCTACTTTTAAAAAGTCAACTTTTGTTACATATTCGTGAAATTTTATTTTTAAGGTAAACGACATAGATTACTTTTGTAATTTAAGAAATTTTCGAAAAGTGAACACATCTTGAAAAGATGAATTCTTATTAACCAACTCTACTTACAAAGAATATAAAAAATGTATATATACACAAAGAAAAAATAACTGTCTAAGCCAGCTAGAAACAACCTGTCAAACTAATTAACAAACTAACAGAAAATTAGTTCATCATCCCCTCCTCAAGTTGGCAGTTTGTTGAGCTGAAACAAACCCAACTTGGAAATGAAGTAATTGAACTGTGGAGCGGACAAAGAGTTGGTGAAAACATCAGCAACTTGTTGAGAAGATGGAATATGCTTAATATCAAGGAACCCCAGCTTGTATAGTTTACTAATCAAGTGACAATCTATATCAATATGCTTGGTCCTTTCATGAAAAACTGGATTTTTAGTGAGATAAATGATTGACAGATTATCACGCCACAAAATGATTGGCTTAGGAATGCTAACATGTATTTCTATTAATAAAGAATGGATCCAAATTAACTCACAAGTCGTATCCCCCAAACTCTTATACTCTGCTTCTGCTAAAGATATAGAAACGTTGGGTTGTTCCTTGGACTTCCAAGAGATAAGTGCATCTCCCAAGAATATAAAAAAACCAGTCACGGATCTCCTAGTATCTGTACATGATGCCCAATCTGCATCTCCATAAGCTATCAGTTTCATAGGACAATTAGCAGGGAAAAAAATCCTGTAGCAGGGACATCCCTTTAAGTATTTAATGATATGCATTGTTGCTTCCATGTGCACATAACTTGGTGAATGAGCATGTTGACTAAGCAAATGAAATGCAACGTGAAGCCTAAATAGGGTAATCTACCTATAATCTGCTTGAATCTAGTGACATCTTCCAATTTATTTCCTTCCTCAGAGTTTATCTTAATGCCCTTCTACATAGGTGCAATAACTTGCTTAGCTTCTAGAAGACCTACATTTTTTATCAAATCCAAAAAGTATTTCCTTTGGAAAACATATATTCCTTGATCTAACCTAGCAATCTTCAGACCAAGGAAGAATTTTGCTGATCCAAGGTCATTGATGGTAAATGCTGAATGTAAGGAATCTTTAACTCTTTGAATCTGTTCAACTAAATCACCAGTAATTAAAACATCACCCACATACACTATGAAAGCCATATAGTGAGTACCTTTTTCATAAATGAACAAACAATTATCTGATACGGTTTGCTGAAATCCCAACTTAAGTAGATGGTTTGTAAACTCAGCATTCCATTATCTTGAAGCTTATTTAGGCCCATATAAAGACCTTTTTAGTCTACAAACCATTCCTGGCTTCACACTGTATCCTTCTAAAGGTTCCATATCTATCTCCTCATCAACATAGCCACGTAAAAGAGGCCATCCTTTAGAAGCAACAAGAGCTAAGACAAGTCTCACTGCCGCATGTTTTGCCACTGGAGAATACACATCTTTGTAATCAACACCCTCAATCTGATTGTATGTAGCCCTTGGCTACCAGCCTTGCCTTGTATCTCTCTATCTTCCCTACAGGAGTCAACTTCAACTTATACACCCATTTTGACCCAATTGGTCTCTTGTTAGCAGGCAATGGAACTACATTCCAAGTATCATTTTATTCAAGGGCATACAACTCTACTTGCATGGCCTTGACCCATTCTGAAGTCCCCTTAGCTTCATGATAATTCTTTGGCTCAATTGAAGCAGACATATGACTGAGTGATTGTAGGTGAGAAGTAGAAAAACACTTATCCACTGTACATTTTTTTTTGTCTAATACTTCTTCTGTTGGTACTTGGTACTTTTGTAGTATCAGGGATTTAATCATGATTTGTTGTTTGATCAATAACTTCCAGCGTCAAACCTTCCAATGAATCTTGATTTGTCAATATATGATCTGCATTTCCATCAAAAGGAATTGCAACAGAATTGTATCCACTTTGTTGACATGAGTAATCAAGAGTTGAAGGCTGAATACGTGGCAATGCTATATCATTATCAGTCTCCCCTGCAGTGTTAGTTACATGCAATTTATAAGGAAAAATTGATTCTTTGAAAACTACATCTCTGCTTACACAATTTTTCCTCTTTTGTATGTCATAAATCTTGAAACCTTTGATTCCAGCTTGATAACCAAGAAACACACATCTACGTGCCCTTGGTGAAAACTTGTCCTTATACTGTTGAACATTTGTTGCATAACAAAGACTTCCAAAGGACTTGAGCATCATCTGGGTTCTTCTGAAATAACACATAAAAGGGAGTCTTCCAATGCAGTAACATGGTTGGAAGTCTGTTGATTAGGAAAGTAGCATGTAGCACAGCTTCAACCCAGAAAACTTTGGGCAATCCAGATTGGAATAAGATACTCCTAGCAATTTGTAACAAGTGTCTATGTTTCCTCTCTACAACTCCATTTTGCTGTGGAGTGTATGTACAAGTCTTTTGATGCATAATTCCAAGTTCATTTAACAGAGGTTGACACAAATTACCCAAAAATTCAGTGCCATTATCTGTTCTAAGTATTTGAACTGACTTCTGGAATTGTGTGATAACCATGTGGAAAAACTTCTTCAACAAATTGACCACTTGAGTCTTATGTTGCATTAAGAATATCCAAACAGCTCTATTGTAGTAATCCACTATTGTTAAAAAATAGCTTGCTCCTGTATGAGATTTTGTACTATATGGACCCCACACATCTACATGTACTAACTCAAATATACCTTTGGAATGAATTTCACTCTTTGGAAAAACAATTATGGTCTATTTTGCTAATGGACAAATAGCACACTCGTGTTAAGTATTATGCAGATTTAATTTGAAAGGAAGATGTTGCATAACTAGTTTGCTTGGGTGACCAAGCCTGATGTGCCACAAATCTTCAAATTCAAGATGTTCTTTATTCATATCATGTTGATTGTCAGAAAGTTTACAAACTGAACGAATGACAGAATTAGCTGGTAATACAGCTGATACAGAATTGGAGGCAGAACATGAACTATTCTGTCCTTTATTAACTGAAAAAGAATTTTTATCAAAGAAGTAAAGATTTCCTGACACCCTTCCCACTGCCAGGACCTTGTCACTCTTCTAGTCCTATAAGACGTAGTGATCAGGGAAGAAGGAGAGATAAACATGGGAAGTTTTTATCAACTAATTGACTGATATCAAGTTATGAAGAAAAGTTGGGAGAAAAAGAATGTTAGCTAAGCATATTCCTTTATACAATTTAACATTACCCTTCTTAGTCACATTTCTTGTAGATCCCTCAGGCAAATGAACTCTCACCACATTTTTTAAGTCATGCAATTCATCAAAAAAAGATTCTTCTGAACATATATGACAAGAAGCACCTGTGTCTACAATCCAAACTTTAGATTTCAAATTTTCATACCAGAGAATTCATCCACAAAGGCAAAATTATTGAATTTTCTCCCATTACTTGCTTTCCTTTGATAAGTTTCATCACTTCCTTTTTGATAAAATCTACCATCCATTCTTGTTGTTTATCTCCATTTGATTACAATCAGCTGACATATCTGTCCTGTTTGCTTGCTGCTTTCCACTTCTCTTGCTTTTATCCTTTCACCAGTCAGGATACCCTATTAGCTTGAAGCAATTGTCCTTAGTGTGACATGTAATCTTACAATGTTCACATAATTTATCTTCCTTTTTTCCATTTTCCTTTTTTTCCCTTCATTCTTCCATTTTTTTTCTCCCTGTTTAACCATCATAGCACTATTGTCAACTTCACTTAACATCTTAAAAATACCTCTTTGAGCTTCTGTAGTCTACAACATAGAATATGTTTTATTAACATCTGGAAGAAGATCTTGCATAAGGACCTGATTCTTTACAATTTCGTATGAATCATTTAGTCCCATTAAAAAATGCACAACCTTTATGGATACATCTAGATTGCTTAACTTCGTGTTGACATTGCAAGTACACCTCCCACATTCACAGAATGGTATAGGTCGTACTTTATTGAGATCTTCCCAAAGCTTAGACAACTTGTTGAGATAAATTGCCAGTTCTATATTTCCTTGATCAATCATATTGATCTCCCTCTGGATCTTGAAAACTTGTGGCCCATTTGCTACTCCAAATCTGACCTCCAACCTTTTCCACAGATCTCTAGCTGTAGAACAATACAGAAAACTTTATGCTAGTTCTTTGCTCAAAGATCCTAAAATCCATGATCTTACTAAAAAATCTTCCTTCCTCCACTTTGCAAAATTTGAGCTTGCTTCATTAGGTTTATTGATCGAACCATTAACATAACCTAATTTATCCTTTGCTCCTAGAGAAATTTGCACTGAGGTGCTCCATGTCAAATAGTTTAAGCCTGACAATGGAGTTGTTACCAGCAAAAAAGGACTATGATCTTCATTTACAGCTTCTGTGTTCACCATTCTAACTATCTTCATTCAACTTTCAGATTCGAGTTGTAGATCGAATCAACAGGATCTCGAAAATTTTGTTTCTCACTAATCCAGGAATTTTTATCTCAAGGAGAGAGGTTCTGATATCACGGACAAATCTTGAAAAGATGAATTCTTATTAACCAACTCTACTTACAAAGAATAGAAAAAATGTATATATACTCAGAGAAAAAATAGTCGTCTAAGCCAGCTGGAAACAGATTGGAAATAGCCTGTCAAACTAATTAACAAACTAACGAAAATTAGTTCATCAAAAAGTCTTGTAATCTTTAAAATTTTCGAAAATTTTCTTTCTATTTTTTTAGCTTTTTAAAAAATTTTGTTTTCTTAAATTTCAGTTTAAAATTAACAATGAAATAAACATTCTATGAATAACACAATTGTACTAATCAAACATTGTTTATACGACGATTCAATCCAGTTTTTAAACTTGAATCGAATAAATTAAATTCGACTCAAACAAATAATTTATTATAATCATCTTAAATTATTAATTATTATCAAATTTAACTTTTTTATGTTAAATTTAAGAGTTGAATTGAATTACCATGATATTTTATTAGTTCACATTTAATATTTATATCCCATGTGTTTCATTTTCATTATTTAACCGAAAGTTTAAGAGAAGTTTTCTTGAAAATTTTAAAACTATTAAATTTATCAAAATTTATCTGAAATTTCTTAAATTATAGGGAGAATTTATTTTTATAAATCAACATACATTTGCAAGTTTCTTACTTTAGGGAGATATCATCAATAACATTATGAATCTCCTCCTCTTCATTTTCTTAACAAGCCTTATGAAGCTATCAGCATCTTATCTTGCTCATTTGGATTATGATCCATTATTGAGAATAAATTAAGCTAGAAAGTTTATCATCATTAATTTAATTTTTGAAAAATATTTATAGAGGAAAGTGATGAAGGACTCTTAACATAATATGTATATCTATTTGCTAGGTAAGTAGTAGATTTAGGTGTAATATGCATCAATTTTAATTCTTACTAGATAGTTATAATTTATTTTGATATATAAAAAAGATTTAAAATATCGTATTTATGTTGCGTAAACTTTTTTTTATTGGTTGAACTCGCAATTGTTAACATTAGAGTGCGTACTAGATATACTATCAAATATATATAATAATTTGTAATTTAGGAAATTCAAATGAATTGTTTAACAAATTAATAATATATAACAAAGTGATGAACTTGAAAAAATTGTATCACTTTTAGCTACCCGATCAACCTACTTTGCAACACATGAAATCCTCTATGAGCTCCATATAAATATGTGGATGAGATTTAATAGAACAAGATTGGAATACCCTAACGGAAATAGACGATCTGGTTCCACTTTGAAAGCCCTGGATAAACTTTTGACTTACTAGAGGTAGGAGACATTTGGCAGTGGTGTTGACAAGAGGTTAGACAGGCTTAACTTGATTTTATTTTAGGCTCGGGCCTAATTCAAACTCGGTCGAATTTAAACCGAATATTCTGCCATATCTAAACAAGTTTGGACAACCTAAATGTTGATTGAAGATATTCAAAACAATATTGTTTTGACCATATTTGATAAAATAATATCATTTTAATAAATTTAAATAAAAGACGTTATTTTTTTCGAACCGATTTAGACTCACCTTTAAATTTGAACTTTGTTTAATGTTCGTTCAACTTAAATTTGATTCATTAAATTTTAAAATAGACCGAACCATTTTAAGCCAGGTAAAATTCATAATTTATAAGTTCGGACCCCTAATTCAAGTTGTCTTAAGGCTTTAGAGATATTCAAAAAGTGTAAGCACATGGCTTCTCTTGCTCGAGCACGACCCCAACACTTTTTTTGGAACGGAGGCACTCGCAGTCGTTATCCTTTGGATGCGCACTGGGTAAATTTTTAGATTGACGCACTAGCTTGCAAATCTTGCAAATCGAGTATTCCACACTAGGAAAGCCCTGTACGACAAGCTTGATTGAGAGAGTGTAGGTAGGGGAATTCGAACATAAAACCTTTTGGCCCCATGCCCCCCCACTTCACCAACTCGACCATCCCCTAGGGGCTACGACCCCAACACGTTTAAATCAATTTATTAAAAATGCAAACACAAGATAATTAAGGATTTGGTTGTAAATGCGAAAATATTTTGAATCAGAGTTTGGATTGAACTCTATTTTTAAAATTTTTGATCTGAGCTTGATTTTGAATTTGAGTTTTATTAAATTAAATTTAATTAAAGGAGAGTCTTGGAACAACGACCATAAGATCACAGATTCAAATCATAGAAACAACTTCTTCATGTAAAAATTACAAAGAGAAGGTTGCATACATTGATGTCCCTCTCTCAACCCTCCCAAGGCGGAGAACCTTGTGATATTAGTTTGAATAATTTTTACTGGGAATAATATATCTTAAAGTGTTCAACTTTTTGAGATTCTTTTTAATTCAGTACTAAGTTTTAAAAATTTTCAATCAAGTGGCTAACTTTTTATAATCTTAACAGCTTAATTCAAAACGTTAGTTATGTTAATATTTTTTAATTTGGCTAACATATTTTTTCTAATTCATGACATCTAAATATTTTTCGTAAAAAATTAATTGTCAAACTAATCATTTTTGTGGATTAAAATACCTAATCCAAGGTGCCAAAGAGGCTTTGATTTCTTAAGATTATAAAAAATTAATTAATTCATTGCAAAATTTAAAGCTTGAAAATTTAAAAAAAAAGGGGCAATTTAGATCTATTAATCCTTTTTATTAATGGATAATGGTCAACGAAAATCTTCTCATATGATGCAATTTGTCAGAGACTTACTAACCCTTCGTCAGCTAAATTAATCTGAGAAATGCCATTTACTACAACACGTATCACCTGTCGAACACAGTACGATGCTAACTTGAAAGTTGAAACTGGCGTATCGATACTGTGATAATTCCAAACCCTTTCGACACTGATATATGCAAATGGGTATTTGAAGATCAATACTTGTTCTTTTCTTTAGAATTAGTCGTCGGTTAAGCGAAAGCTCCATCCTTTAAGCTAAGATAGCTCCTGAACTTACGTAAATATAAACTTGGAGTGCTTTCGGGAAAATGAGAAACTAAGATGAATAAGGTTGTGGTTCCTCTGAAATGGGTTCATTTAGAAAGCATTAGAAGATGCAACAATTTGAAATCTTTCAAGAAAATCCATGCCCAGTTAATAACTTCAGGCAGTCTCTGCGATGAATCTGTTGTGAACAGGGTTGTTGAGTTTTTTGGAGGTTCTGTTGATTTTGTAGAGTACGCATGCGATTTTCTTAAGCATTGTGATTGGCCCTTGAGCTCATTCCCGTTTAATCGTTTGATTTCGTGTTATGCTGCGAGTAATGGGTCAAAAGCAGCAGTTTTAGTTTACAAAGTGTTTGTGAGAGACGGGTTTTCACCTGATGAATATTCGTTTCCTGCGATTTTGAAATCGTGTGCTAAGTTTACGGGGATTGCAGAGGGTAGGCAGATTCATGGGTTGGTTGTTAAGATGGGTTTGCTTAGTGATCTTTATGTGCAAAACTCGCTTGTCCATTTGTATAGTGTATGTGGAGAGTGTTGTGATGCTGGTCAAGTGTTTGATGAGATGATTGTGAGAGATACGGTCTCATGGACTGGTATTGTATCAGGGTATGTCAGGGCAGGCTTGTTTGATGAAGCTTTATCTCTGTTTTCGAGAATGGATGCTGTGCCAAATGTTGCAACTTTCATTAGTGTTCTTGTTGCTTGTGGGAGAAAGGGATGCTTGAGGGTAGGAAAGAGGATTCACGGGTTGATTTTTAGGCGTGCACTAGAAGAGAACATAGAGGCTAACAATGCTCTTATGGATATGTATGTTAAATGTGAGTGTCTGAATGAAGCAAAACAAATTTTCGATGAGTTGCCTGTGAAAGATGTTGTTTCTTGGACGACTATAATAAGTGGATTGATGCATTGTAAACGTCCCAAGGAGTCCTTGGAATTGTTTTCGGATATGCAAAAGCTAGGCGTTGAGCCTGATGGCATTATACTTACGAGTGTCCTTTCGGCATGTGCCAGCCTTGGAGCTCTTGATTGTGGGAGGTGGGTACACCATTACATCGTTCTTAGAGGAATCCAATGGGATATTCATATTGGAACAGCTATCATTGATATGTATGCAAAATGTGGCTGCATAGAGCTGGCGTTGCAGACTTTTGATGGAATGTGCAGTAAAAATGTCCGAACATGGAATGCTTTGTTGAATGGCTTGGCAATGCATGGGCATGCCTGTGAGGCACTCAGACTTTTCAATGAAATGGTTAGGTTAGGCATGAGGCCTAATGAAGTGACGTTTCTCTCCATTTTAACAGCTTGTTGCCATTCTGGCTTGGTAGATGAAGGGCGTCACTACTTTCACCAGATGATGAGTGATGAGTTCAAACTTTATCCGAGATTAGAGCATTATGGTTGCATGTTAGATATGCTTTGCAGGGCTGGACTTTTGGACGAAGCTTTAAAGCTGATAAAAGGTATGGATATGGAGCCTGATGTGTTAATAATAGGAACTCTTCTCCGTGCTTGCAAGGTCAATGAAGTTGGAGAACTCTCCCAAGAAATACTAGATCAGCTTGTGGAGCTTGATTCTCACGACAGTGGGGTTCATGTGCTTCTCTCAAATATTTATGCTAGTCATCAAAGGTGGGCTGAGGTGACAAGGATAAGGATGTTGCAGAAGGAAAAGGGAATCAAGAAGGCCCCTGGTTTAAGCGTAATAGAGGTGGATGGCAGGGCTTACGAATTTCATGCTGGAGAAAGTAGCCATTCTCCAAACAATGAAGTTCTTCTACTTTTGAATTTTCTATCTAAGCAGATCTTTCTTGCAGGGCGTCATGAACATTGCTTCTTGACATAGCATATTCAGTGTATGTTATGCTTTCGCAGAGCTTTTATCCACAATGTCACTAATTGTTTAATGTTTGTAACACTAAATTGTAGTTAAGGAGCCAGTATAGGTTCGTTAATATCCAGCAGGAGTTGTTGGCTACAAGATTTAATCCATCTATGCTCACAGTATGTGAAGAGAGTTCTAATGTGAGTAAAGAGGGAAAAGGAATAAGAATAGAATTAATCTTTACTATGAAATGAAGATGGTTTTTGATTTGAGGTTCGTCTGGAAGTACAAACTGCACGTGACCCCAATGCTTGATTTTTGACGGGTAATTATACCTCAACACCTGCAGGTATGAAAGGAAGAAGCTGAAAGCTCTTTACTGAATGAACCACTCTGCAAATATCGACCGCCCAAGTGACTTAAGGTAAGTCAAATGTGAACTATTGCAATGGGAGGTCGCATGAGTGATCTTTTTGAATATTTATATCATCATGAGACTAGTAAAAGGTAGCTTCATGAGGCTATAATATGGCTATTCTACATGAAATGATTTCCTGTTCAGTTCATGAGTGCTACAAAAGCACTGTTATGTTGCTCCCTTTATCATTCCAAATTCTTATTTCCTGGTCAATTGTGAGAATTTAGTGATTTTTCTGGACGATATGAATGGTTACATATATTACTAATTGTATATTAGATTCTGAACCTACCAGATTACTAGGTT
The DNA here is from genome assembly GCA_027563885.1 of Erythroxylum longipes. Lineage (NCBI taxonomy): Eukaryota > Viridiplantae > Streptophyta > Magnoliopsida > Malpighiales > Erythroxylaceae > Erythroxylum > Erythroxylum longipes. The sequence continues at coordinate 28,666,377 of JAOQMS010000007.1, forward strand.
GATGTGAATGAATCATGGGCCTATATAAGATGCAATTTATCCTGAACTTACCAGATTACTTGGTTGTCATGTGGACTAATTATGGGCCTGTATAAGGTGCTATTTATCCAAGTATTAGACTCTGAACTTATCAGGTTACTAGGTTCTGTTGTGTAGAGGTTTCTGCTCAAAGTTGCATGTTTTCTATCGTCTACTGAGAACAATGTGAACAAATGAATGTGGTAGATTGTGAGATTTTTTTTAAAAAATTAAATGAAATAATTGAGAAAATCTCTTTGACAACATTCAATGAAAAAATAGTTTACTAATGTTCTTCTTTTGCTGATTTCCTGTGATGATTTTTCATGCTTACATTTAACTCCAATTTGACAAATGACCTTATATCTGCAGATGGTGATTAAATAAATTTTGCTTAAACTTCAACGGTATTCTGGTTTAGAGCTTTGTATCTCCACCTTTCCTTCTCTACAAAGTCTGCATCCAGGAATTGAGCAATGAAAGACCAAAGCCTGTATGCATCCTCAAAATTGGACAGAAATCCAAATGCAACTGTAACAACAGTCATTCCTATATTAGGTTTTTCTTTACCCTTTTTTGTTGCCGATCCCTTTGTTCCACTTGATCTCCTCTCCAGAACTCTTCTTTTCTCTTCTTCGTGCTTATCCAAGAATGATATATGATGCAAGAATCCATAGCTAACAGATATATTTCTTCGTTCAGCTAGTTTCTGTACCAGAGGAGCCTCAACATTTTCTCCTTTCCAATCAAACACATCGAACGCTAGAGCAGGTCCACGATCAAACTTTACTTTTGGCCCGTATATTCTAACGAGGGGGGTTTTCTCTGTATTTGGATGTTTGAGTTTCATCAATGCATTCACCAGCCAATTGATCAGGCACCTACCCCTTTTGTTAATCTGAGTCAGTCCCAATGAATCAACCTGATCCAATCCCTTGCATTCAATCTCCAAGATCCCAACTTTGCTGTTTTTCGCATTTTGTATCTGCATCATGTTAGCTGTTTTTCCTGATTGGGTAGTTTCCTTAGTTTCTGATGCTGTCTGCATTTCTGTTGCTCCTGCAGTTTCAAACGCAGAGGTTTCTCCGTTGTCGAGTTCTCCATAGTGCATCACTTGGCTTGACATAGGGCCTGAGAAAGAGTTCGATGTAGCTAATTCATCTTCTTCTGCTGCCATCTTAGATATCTGTTCCAGTTCTGTGTCAGTTCCTGAAGGTTCATCAATGGAATGAAACATGATCCTTGCTGGTAGCAGACTTACTACTCCAATGCTTGAGTAATCCTCCAATTGAGGAACAGTGGTTTTCTTAACAAAGAGACATCCAAACCCAGATGGATTTTCCCCAAAAATCTTGTAAAAGGTGCAAACAAGGAAGTCTGGACGAATGAGGGAGAGCCCAAAGCTGTCCATGTCCTTTGGTCCCAAGGCACAAGCATCAATCATGATGTGCCAGCCATTCTCTTGTGCTGTGTTCATCCACCAATAAGGATATACGGCACCAGTAACTCTAGAATGAAGTGGGAAGACGAATAATCCCCGTTTCTTCTTCTTTGTACTATTCCCAACAAGCATCTTTTTCATTTTCCTGGAGCTAACCCTCAGCCTTGGCCATGAGAATTCCGCTGACAGGACTTCAGCTCCTTTTTTCTCAGAGCTATTGATCATCGCTTCCACTGCTACACCTTCATAGTCATAAACAGTTAGAAGCTTCTTGTTAGACTTGAAAGGGTAAGATTCTGCCACAAGTTTGAAAGCCGATTTCCTGTTTGCTGTGAAAACCATGGCGTATTCCTTTTCAGATATATTGAGAAAACTCATTATCCTTCTCTTCATTGCTAATTCTAACTCTGATTCTTGGCCACCATAAAGCAGCTGGGATTTCAAATTCCCTGTCTTGTAAGACACCGTGAAGAGGGACATATGTCGGGTTTCAGGAGACGGAATGGACTGAGGTAAAGAGGGAGATGAGCAAGAAGGAAGAAGTTGGATTTTCGGGTCAGATCTTTGTAGCTGGGAATAAGAGAAGAGGCCTACGCCAATATAATCAAGGCAAGTATGGTTGGAGAGTGAGAGATGACGGTACTCTTGGGCACGTATATCGTCAACTTGATAGGTTTCGGAGTATTGTGGGTAAGCCTCGTTGAATTCAAGAAAAGATTCTTCCAAAGATGGGAGACAGTTTGGATTGGTGAATTGCTTGTTGGGAAAAATAGAAGCAACAGTCACGGCAGCAAAGTTCCGACGACAAGTTGCTGATGTGTTTGAAGTTCTGGTCTTATCAGTGTTGTTCAAGGGCTTCCGAAAGCCGTGCATAGCACCTGGACAACAGCAACCATGGAAACATACTGGAGGCCCTTGTTTCAGGCAAGGTGACTGCATCTCTTTATTTACTTTCTTGTTGTTCTCTCACTTGCCCTTTTATGTAGACGATCCTTGCAAGGTTTAAATATGAAAAGATCACATAACAGATTATTTTACTTCAGACATGAAAGGTATAGTCATCTCCTACTTTAACGTATGAATACAGATTGAAAAGGTCGTCAGGACAGTAAAGTCTTGAGGTCGGTTGAACGTAAAAAAATCAGTTCCCACTAACAAGCATGTCATCTTTAACTCAAAACATGTAAATGATGTGTTTGTCTCATGCTCGAGGATGGGGCAGATTTGGAAAGCAACGACAAGACTTGCCTTAAATCTCGCCGGCTTCATCGATTATGGCTCCCAAAGGACACACCATGTAAAGCTTCCAGATTGCTTAAAGTTCTTCAAAGCTTTTGAGTTGGTCGACGAGACTAGTCCAAGCAACTACTGTAGTCCTTCAGTCAATATTGCACATGCTTTAGCTTTTATCCTTTATATCGAACTGGCATTTTGGCTGGCTATAGGTTCGATTTTGCCCCCGTTTGATTCAAAGTTAACGGAATAATTTTAAATTAATTAAAATTATAATAATATAAAAGTTTATTATAATAGATTTAGTTTTATTTTTCATTTGTACATGTGAATCATTTAAAAGATTACGTATTTAAGAACTTTTTAGACTTTGCATCTCAAGAAAATTTATACCGAATATTGTTGTATAATTAATTTAGCTTGAAAGAATTTATCAAATCTAAACTTGATCGAATTTAAATATTTAAATTTAAATTTAATTAAATCAAAATAAAAGAACATGCCTAGCATAAATACCTTTTTTAACTTCTATTTTGATAGACTAAATATCTTTTATAAAAAAATTGGAATATGATGTATCGAATTTTTCTAAGAAATTCTCAACGAAAAATACACAATATTCTTTCTTTTCTATCAAATCAGTTATAACCACCCCCTACATTCCATGAAATTGTTCACCACAACAACTTCGGGCATGGCCAACTCCCATAGTATAACAAGAGATGTGTACAAAGCTCGGGAACAAATTCACCGTCGTATAACTAATCGGCGATTACTATCGATCTGAGCTGAGGACGGCGGTGAAATGCGTAAGAGATTGGAAAGAACACCAACGACAAAAGTACTCTACTAGGTCGACACTAACACCAAGAGATAAAAGCTAGGAGAGCGAATGTGATTAAATATCCTAATAGTCCTAGCTGTAAACAATAGATACCGGGCGCTATGCGTATTGGCTGTGCAGTGCTATAGCTAACACATTAAGTATCCCGTAGTTAAAGTCAAAATTGCACTAATTTGTTATTCTTTATGGCATGGAAGGTTAAATCATCCCCTCTTTATTTTATCGTACGGTCTATTTAGGATTTAGTATTATAACTCTTTACAGGACCTTTTGATAGAGGTCCATCCAGCAAAGCCTTAGAAGATGTTGTAAACATGGGCTTGGGTTCAAATAATGAAGATGGTCTGTCTATAAAAGAAGAAAATGATGATGATGATTTTTTGGATTTAATCATAAAGTTGCAAGTCCATTTGAAACCATTTGGATTTTGTAAGGTTGCAGCTCATATTGATCCATTGCCTTATAATGAAGACGAGTTTGAGAAGCCTATTAGAGAAGCCCAAGACGTCCAATGACGATGTTGCTCCGTTGGTTAGTGGCATGGAGTTGCAATCACCTAATTGAAGCCAATAAAAGAATCTAATGCTCGTTATTTCCATTTTAAAGTTATATTATTTTTCTTTTATTATTTTAGCTGTTTTAAAAATTTAGACTTAGTTTCAGTGAGTAGTGGGGGTTAACAATTTGCTGAAAATAATCTGCTAAAATAATATCTACTTATTCTCAATAAGTACTTATGTGTTTAGAATTATTGTTTTGGTAATTGCTGAAACGTGAAAATAGAGCTGCGTTTGGTGATCAACGAACTAACTAAAAATTAGCTGATTCATGTCTTTCAGTTGTTTGACTATTTCAAACCGCCGAAAGTTTTGTTTGGTAAAAAGCTAAATAGTTAGTTGATTTATATCAAACCGCCGAATTTAGAAAAGCTGCTATTGATCAGTGTTTTATGTAGCTTTTTCATCTTTAGCTAAATACGTGGGAGTAAAAAATCAATTGTACCCTTCTAAATAAATAAAGCTATAAATTAATTAATTTTTGCAAGTCAATTTATGCCTAATTACAATTATATTTTATTTTTAGATGTATCATTATTATCATCACCATTATTATTATTATTATGGCTGTTATTATTGTTGTTTTTGTTTTTGTTATTATTATTATTATTATTATTATTATTATTATTATTATATGTTTTATTTGTTTATTAGAGTTATAAACTTAATTTTGTAGAATTAAATATCTAAAATCTAAATTTCTATAAGAATATTCAACGAAATACTAAGATATATAATATTCATAGCTTTTTTTTTTTTAAATTCATGTCCTCATAAGTCATTTTACACATA
>JAOQMS010000007.1:28677559-28692034 GCA_027563885.1 Erythroxylum longipes
CATATCTTCCAAACCACACATCCGATTCACACAAATTTTATATTTCTGGAAACTAGACAGAAAATCCTACAACTTTCATCAGGATCTTTCCCCAAAATTCCCATCCCATCGATCCAGAATTCATCTACAATCAGACGGTTTCGTTTTCTACAACTACTTCATCTTATCGCCAGATTCGACCTACCCGCACTAAATCAGTCATATCTTCCAAACCACACATCCGATTCACACAAATTTTATATTTCTGGAAACTAGACAGAAAATCCTACAACTTTCGTCAAGACCTTTCCCCAAAATTCCCATCCCATCGATCCAGAATTCATCTAAAATCAGACGGTTTCGTTTTCTACATCAACTTCATCTTATCGCCAGATTCGACCTACCCGCTCTAAATCAGTCATATCTTCCAAACTACACATCCGATTCACACAAATTTTATATTTCTGGAAACTAGACAGAAAATCCTACAACTTTCATGAAGACCTTTCCCCAAAATTCCCATCCAATCGATCTAGAATTTATCCACAATCAGACTATTTCCACCAGAACCTATTCACCAAAATCTGACCACAACTTCTCCAATCAACCTGAGCCTTAATCAGCCTGTTTGCCAATACATTTACACCCAAAACGCCATCACTTTTTGGAGGCTCAGTGATATCAAAGCCACCAGGTAACGCCTGAATTTGCCCAATATCGTAAGTTCAAATCCAAAAAAATAATGTGAGAATAGAGCCGCAGTAAGATGTGAGTAACCCTCCCACTGAGTGCCCGATAGGCCCCACTGCTAAAGCAGGTTGGATTGGGGATATATTCAAGATTTGGTATTACAACCCTTCATATTTCCATTTCATGACTCTTGATGATTAGAGCCTCTTTAACTTTTATTGTTTAGTTCTATTGTTCTGATATTTTCCTGAGAAACAAACAATCCCTCTAAGCAGATGCCTGACGGGCAGTTAGATATAGCTTCATGATAAACTTATTTGGATTCCAACTTCCAAGCAGCTAAAATCATAAAATGGAAAAAAAGAAGAGTTGTATAACTCCCCAAGAGTAAGAGCTCATCTCTGTTTCCTCATGGTGGAGAGTCTGGAGCCCAGAATCTTGCTCCCCATGTATCTGCATCACATAAAACCAAACTGAGTGAACGAATCATAATGACTAAAGGACATTTCATCTTAACAAGGAAGCTCGTTAATATCACCTTCCAAGCATCATGACAGTAGCTTGAGGGTTAGTCCCTGGAGAGAACAAAAAGGTTGATCCATCGATGACCCTCAGACCATCTATTCCAAGAACCTTGTAATCAGGGTCAACAACCTTGCCCACCTGACACCCTCCATGATAATGCCATATGGTCAGGACAGTGTCCTTGCAGAACTGTTCCAGGGAAATTGGAGCCGTGACATGTCTTGGTCTGAGGTTCACTGGTAGGTCCAGTATCAACTTAACGAGAGATTCCACAGACATGCCAGGATAACGAAACTTCGAAAAAGCTTTCGAGTTTATCACATCTATGACTGTTTTCATCCCTTGAACACATCTTTCCAAGTCCTCTGGTTCTTTGAAGTAGTTGAAACTGACTGAAGGGTTATCATCTGGATTTAAGGTCTTGAGCTTAAGTTCACCACTGGAACGAGGACCCAGAATTTTTTCTGCAACAACCCCGCCCTGTAGAGTTATATTGACCAAGCTTTGGACAGCTTCGATAGCTCTCGCCATGGCTACTTCAGTCACGTCAGAACTTTGGCCTGTCTGCACCAACATCACCGTCAAAATTAGAACTTAAAACTAGAACCTATCTTTTCACATTTATGAATACCTTGTTTAAGAACAACCCGTATTCTTGGATCAGTGTATGACCCAAAATGGGAGAGATGCTTAGACCACTTGCTGTTTCAATGTAGGAACCAAAGCTGGTGATTCCCACTACTTGGACAAGTGAGACCTCCACAGGGAGAGGAGAGGGAACGAAGAGAAGATTCAACGGATTATCGGCCATTCCCTGACCAACCATAGGTTGATCCACTAACACAGGAATTCCATGAGCCAATAGATGGTTTGCAGGTCCAATTCCGCTCAGCATCAGAAGTTGTGGACTTCCAAGTGCTCCTGCTGATAAGATTATCTCATTCTTGGTGTCGAATTTGAGGCATGCTTTGTGCAGCAATCCAAGTTTATCTTTGAAAATCACACCATAAGCTCTTGGCTTTCTGGTTAACCATGGAGTCCCTATAACGGGAATTCAATTATTGATCTTAACTCTTAACCATTCTAAGGACTATCGAAGATTGGAGGGGGAAAAAAAAAAGCTTTACCTATTCCTGTAAATAAGATCTTGTGCACTGTTGCATGCAAAAGAACTTTGATGTTAGAGGGATTGGCGTACTGTAGCAAATCCGCGGCTGTGTGTCGGTGACCATCCTTATCAAAGATCGTCCCACCAACTTTAGTTCCATATATATGATCATACGTAAATCCATTGAAAGGTACAACTCCAACTTCAATCAATCCATCTCTAACAGCTGATTCCCACTGCTTAATCTCTGGCTCGAACGCCACCTTCTTCTCAACCCATTCGTAAGACTTGTTAACAAGTTCTTGGTCCCAACCAGCTCTTTTCACATCTTCAACACTTGCATGAGTGTAGAATCCTGCGTTCAGAGCACTTCCCCCGCCGAGAACACGTGGCCTGGTGTTGAAAACTCCGTCCTCGGAGATAAAAAGTTGAGCAGCTGAATCGGGTCTGACATCTGCTAAAGACTGAACGAAGTTGCCGATGTTGGCGATGTTAGGGTTGCCGTACGGCGAGCCCCCTCTTTCCAGGAGTAATACGGTGGCGTTCTCCGAAAGAGTAGCGGCTAATGGACAGCCGGAAGTCCCACCACCGATCACAATGTAGTCAACGTTGAGAAATGCCGTTGCGGTGGTTGCATCTTGAACAAATTCGTAAGGTGTAGCTGCATAACGACAAATACTTCATTAATTATCAGTTCTGTTTCTAACAAAGATGCATTAAGTTGACAGGATTTCCTTGACCAGCTTTTCCCTTTCACACTTTCAATTTCTTTCCAAGAGCATAATCAAGCTGAACAGATGAAGAATCGTTCCTAAACAATCTGAATCACAAATCCTGAGAACTAATGAAAATCTTTCCGCTACTGATAAACTTATCAACAAAATAGTAACAGTCTGACTAAAGAATCACTAACTCTACATCCATGCATGTTTCTGTGTAACGATCATTACCTTTCTGAGAACTACAGAACCCTGGAAGCCTGAGATTCCCTACAAGAAGATGAAGAAGGATGAATTTCCATAACCCAACGAGGTCCATTCTGAGTGCAATTTCAGGAAACTAAGTCTTGTGGAACTTATTGCTATAGGAACTCTTTTATAAATGCACCACAAAGTACGGTTGTAACCAACGATTTAATTAGTCTGTACACCTTTTAATAATACTTTATCAAATTTTATATAAGTTCTACAATTAAAACTTGACAAATACTTTTTTTTGTGATAAAAAATGTGTTCACGCATAAAAATATTGACTAGCTATGAAGTCTATTTCAACTTATTAGGTGAAAATACCTTACTTAGCGGAGTCACCAGGGAGGAGAGTACGAGGTCAAAAGATTATACGTTCGAATCTCTTATCTACGATTTCTCGATTGAACCTGTCGTACAGGATTTGTCTAATGCGAAGTACTCGATTAACATAATTTGCAAGTTATTGCGTTAATTTGGAGATTTACCCAGTGCGCATCTAAATGATAGAGGCTGAGAATTTCTCTATTTCAAAAAATAGTATTCAATGTAATAAACCAATCTAAAGGATAGATAATAATGCAAAAGGTATAAAAGACTTCTTTTTCGGTATAATCAGGTCTGGCTCTGCACAAAGGCAGGAAGGACACCTACACAAAGCCCACCTTAGGCCTGCCCTTATTTTGACTCATTTTATTTTTTACGAGGGCTCACTCTTGACACTCATAAAGAATTAAAAAAGGCAAAATAAGGTCTCCTTTTTTACTGTACTTAGGATCTATAAAACATTAGGAACGACATAAGAGATAATGGTAAACATTTTAAAATTCTAAATTAGTAATTATCATCATTTTTCACAATTTACAAGCCTATTTTTTAAATTTTAACAAAAAATTCAAAATTCTAATAATTTTAATAAAATTAATTAGTGAAAATAAATAATGATATAAATTTGTATTTTTAAATACTAAAAGAAGTATTTTCTTCTTCATATAACCGTTGTAATTATCTAAAAAAATGTAACTATTTAAACTTAAATTGCTGTCAGACTAATTCTTATTCTACTTTTATTTATTTGCATGAAATTATTTTAAATAATTATTAACTATTATTTTATATGATAATAAATTTTTATTTCTCTCTTTCTTTTTATTTCTCTCTTTCTCATACATCCATAACAATTTACTATTAAATTCAATTATTCAAAATGTACTAATCGAAATATGAAAGCTAAGGAACTTTTCATAAACTCTTTTTAGGGGTAGCAATTAGCCCAAATTTAGGTGTTTTTAATTGCGCCTGGACCTAAGCAGTCCAATTAAAAAAATATTGTTTTACTCTTTTAGTTTTTAAAATATTATTTTAAAAAAATTGACAGGACTGACCCATTGTTATCCCTAATTCTTTGTTTTAAATGCTAAAAATGTTATCAATAATTGTTTAAATATGTTATGAATATTTAACATTTTTAAATCAATGTTTTTCAAGAGAGTGTAATTATGGTATTATGCATGGTATGGTCCTTTCACATACATCCACCTAAAACAACAACTCATCCAATAAAGCAAGCTAATATTAAATACCACATGCATCGTTTAAGAATGTGTTGTTAATTATTGTAGGTACACAACCAACTTTACCACTTTTGATAAGGAAGAGAAGAGTTGTCATGACTGTCATAAAAGACTTATTTAAAGTATACTTACTGCATAAACATGTGCAACAAATGAATCATCCATTGATAACTACTGAAATTGGAGGTTTTATGAGATGAGAGGTTTAAGAGTTTGTTTTTCTTTTATCAGAATATATAAATACGTACCCTTTGACCCTAATGCAAAATCTAGTTAATTCAAGATAGCAACCAAGGGTTGAAGACATTCAATGATGATTAAGGAAAGGAAAGTTCCCCTTTGGATGTATACTTACTAAATTATTTAACAAATTATATGTTTTAGATAAGTTGTTTAACGAATTAATTACTCAAATTTAGGTTATATGTTCAGTTCGATTGGTGTTTGAGTTTAAAGAGTTTTCATTTTGTAAGACATTTTTGCCTCTAAAAACAATTTTATCAATTTCCTATATAATACACAGCTATTAATTGTAATTTGGTTTTAAAATAAATTATCGGTTAAATTACGTAATTTGATCCAGATAAAAATAATAAAGTGATTCAATAAATGATCTAAATCAATGAATCGAAGTCCGGGTAGAAGATTGGTCCCTTTTAGTGTGGACCTGGTTCATATAGGCCTTGTGATGGGGAAGCTCGATATGAAAGCTATATAAATAGGTTATAGTCTCTTGCAGTTGCTCGTATCAATTGTAAGTATAAAAAATCTCGAACTTGTTAAGAGAGCTTACGTTTTGAAAAAATTGTAAAAAGACCTAACCGGCGTCTTAGTGATGGATTCTCGTAAAGACAACGGTGGATTTGAGATCGTTTCGATTTCGAAAAGTTCGTTTAAAGTTTCTGAACCGAAATCAGGTATATCCTGCATTTCTCTATTTTTGACCCTTCCACATTTGATCTGGAGTACGAACTAAGATACCATTACGTATTACATATTTATAATCAATCTTTTATTAAAATTATAAGTAAATTAATTTGATCAAAGTATATAATTTCTTAAATTAAAAAGTTTTTTTAAATATCAAAATTCGATTGAGAGACTCACCATCAACCATGATTGGATGTGTAGAATTATAAATAAATGTTCATGCGTTAGATTTTCCCAAAATTTAATGCTTTGATATAAATGGAGTTTGTCATTAATTGCTTTGAAGTTTTATTTTATCAAGAGAGTCTGAAGGTGTCTAAGTGAACTGAACCATCCTTTTGTTTAAACATTATATGTTCTGTTTTTGGTGAAGAAGGGGGCTTACTTAAAAGTTTTCGGTTACAACTCAAAACTCAAAATATGCCAAAATTAAACATTTTCATCTTCGTCACATTCAGTTAAATCCTGCATAATACGGGTTTGAAGAGATATGATAGTACGTAACTTTGCCCTTACAAAATAAAAAGACTGTTTCCAGTAGACCCACTAACAAACGTGACATGATAAAACTTTTTATCATGAAAAATACCTTTGATGTTTCAATTATCATTAAGAATGAACAAATTTTCTATTATGAAATTCCTGCAAATGATGAAATTAGTTGGTATCTAATATAATTAGTGTTTTAAAAACCGAACCAGAAGTTAAATTGATGAGATAAAAAATTTAAGGTTTAAAAGGTCCAACCGATATTAGACCATCATAAAATCAGTTAAAAATTGAATAAAATTAAAATTTTAAAAAAATAAAGAAGATTATACTTATCATTGAAAATTTTAAATTTTAATTTAAAAAAGAAATTGTTAAACAAAAATTAAGTGATTTATTTTAGTTTATAAAAACTAATTAGTTTATGACAAATGTCCGATTAATAATAAATTGATTGATTTTTAATAATAAAGATCATTAAACTAAATTAAAAGTCAAATAAAATACATTAAACATAACTTGTGTTTTTTGAGTTGAAAATTTTAAATCCATTAATAAAATATTAATGGTATCATTTAATTTCTTATTAAATTTATTATAGTAACGGATCTGTAGATATTTATTCCAATATAATAAATCGTGTTGTCGTCGAGGATAGGAAATGGGAAATTATCATTTATCATTATTCTTAAATCGACAACGTTGACCTGGTATGAACAAAACACGTTCTTACATCATCTTCGCAAGACAATAAATTAACTCAGGTCAACTTATTATGTATTCGTTTGCTTTTTCTCACTAATTGTCGACATTAATTGATTTGATTAATTGTGGCTTACGTGATAATCAAATTAGGTTCTTAAATCCAAATTTAGGGCTGACAAAAAATCGATTTCAAACTAAATTGGTTCTGAATAATTCGGATAAAAGTAAAAATTTCATGACCTTAAATTAGTTTGAAATCAATTCTTTTTTACCAAACTCACCCAGAATCGAACCGGATTGGGCCCTTTGTTATTAGCTAAAATCGGACAACCCAGTTCAGAACCGATTTGTCTGATTTTAGCTAATAGTAAAGGGCCATTAAATTGTATCATCTTTTTCCAATCTCATTTTCTCTGTAAAACTAATCAAAAAAACTATAGCAAAGAAAGCTAAATTATGGTTGTCTAGTTGAAGTTCAAACCAAACAAATGGTAAGTCTATAACTAAATTAAAAAAAAATACAACTACCAAATTCGAAGTCTCTAACAAAATTATAGCAAGAGGCCACAAAGGTATAAACAGTACACCAAATCGAAAATGATTTTTTTTACCTTTTTTAAATTCAGATTGGACAATTTTAATCCGTTTTAATTGTTCTGTGCTGACCAATTTTAAAAATTCAAATATTTTGTCTAATTAGGTCAACTCAGATCCATATTTAATTTTAATTCAGACAAAAAATACTCAACTCGGTTTAAATTCGGTCAAAAAAAATCTAACTCATATCTGGTTTTTTCTAGATCGGACAAGGTCAAATTATCGGTTCGAACAAAATTTTGTCAGGCCTACCCGAATCGAACTAATTAAAATTAACTTAAAATAATAATTTTATAATAATTTTAAATTATTAATTTAAACCAAATTTAATTAATTAACGTCTGATTTAAAACTAAGTTAGAACTACGATGACGTACCAAATAACAACTATACGAGTAATATAACTTCTTTTAAATTTTTTAACAGAAAATATTATCTAGAAATATAGATAATACAAAAGTATAATTTCAAAAAGATAAATAATAATTTTAAGCATCAGACTAAAGTGAAAAGAAGGAGCGATCAAGTCTTTTCGCTGTTTTCATCAATATTGAACTACCTCAACATCTTCCTTGGTTTAGAAGCATTGATCTTGATGAGAAGTCCAGGGAAAACATCATCAGGATCATGGATATGCGGGTTGTTTTCGACGATATAAGGGTCGCCGCACTTGTCGCTAATGGTATGGAGTGTCTCTCCTTCTCCGACAACATATATTTCATCGCAAGGTCTGTCCAAAAGCTGGCTTCCTCTAATCGAGTACTCCTGGTCTGGAGACGAAGGAGTATTAGAACTCTCTCTTATGGACGCAAACAGAATCAGACCCAACAGTATTATGGCAAGGTACCATGAAGCATCATCTGCTATGGTGTCGATGGCTCGCATGGTTTTCTTGGACCAAGGGAACGACATGAGCTTTGAAGAAGAAAAAGAAAGATGGGTTTCAATGGAAAAGGCAGAATATGCAGAGTTTTTGCGGTATAGAAAGTGTGTGTATTTATACATGTGTATGGTGGAAGAAGGTAAGAGATGTTGTGAAACAAAAGTTAGGTCAACCTCACGATGAGGTATATCTATTTATCTTATTTGATAATTTTTTTTAAATAGAGGAATTCATAGTTATTATCTTTTAAATAAGTACGGAATAAATCTCTGGATTGATACAATAGTTTATAAATTATGCTAATTAAATGCTTTACATTAGACAAACCTTATATAACAGGCTCGATCGAGAGAGTATAAATAAGAGAATTTAAGCACAGGACCTTTTGATCCCATGTCTCTCCATTCCATCAACTCGATCACTCTTAGAGGGCCTTATTTGATAATCGATAATGAGTAATCTCTACTATTGAAATATATATTAAATAAAATAATTTATAGATTACGTTATTTACATTCAACTTACCGTAAACATCATAACAAAGTTCAACTTAAATTTATTTAATCTTAGTTTTAAATATCTAAGTTTGATTAGACTCATGTTTAATACTTTTTATAAATTTAACTAATTATAAAATCATAATCAATAAATTAAAATATATTTAATCAAGTTTAAACTCAAATATTCTAATTTAATTAGAACTTGTAATTTCTTTTTTTAGGTATATTTGGTTAAGATTATCCTGAAGCTTAAAAAAAGGAGAGGAAGTCTAATTCGATCATAATTTGTATTCATGAGGGTGTTTAACATAAAGGGCAGTTGTTCTTTAGTATGGAAGCATCTTATGTATCAATTAATTAACAATTTGGTATGTGATCACGAACTCCTAACAAGATAAATAAGTTTTCAAAGTTTGTTCCGGTGAGCAACTTCATGTTTTTAATTAATACAAAACCTTCAATTATGTAAAAATTCTACAATATCAGCAAGTAGATTGTGCAAAGAGGTCAACCAAGTTAGTTAGACAACTTTTTATTGATAAAAAAGTTGGGATCAGATCTCCTGTATTACTTATGATGTTCTTATCATGTTCTATTAAATCTTATCTATACATTTACGTGAACCCTACATAAATATATGAACAAGATTTAATAGAACAGGGTTGGAACAGAGTAAGTGAAACAGAGGATTTGATGAGACAAAAAATTTGTTGTTAGTTATTAAATAATGGATACTTGTAATTATTATAAATAATAAATTTTTTATAAGATATACAAAATTTATAATAATAAACCTCATTACATGCTTCTTATATCACTATCCAATTTAATTCTTAAATTAGAACCAAGCTAATTAAATTTGAATTAATATAATTATCTTAAATTACTAATTTAAGTCAAACGTAGTTAATTCATAATAAATTAAAAACTGAGTTGGTCAATATATCAATGACATTTTAATTAGTCAAATTATGATATTTATATGTTATTTTTAACCAAAATCTAAGATAATAATTTTGAAAAAAATTACAAATTTCAGAAATAGAAAATTATTTTAACAATTTTAAATTATATAATAGGTCTATGTCTCTTTGACTTAAAAATATATAAAATGTTAGACAAAAGAGATAAAATCTTTTATATCAGTTATGGTGTTCTTATTATATTTCATTAAATTTTATCTATACTTTACGTAAATATATGGATGAGATTTAATAGAACAAAAGTTAAAATAAAGTAATTAGAATAGAGGATTTGACGGGTAGACAAAATGTGTCTCTTACCTTTGGAATTTCGTGCCAGATGACCTACTCGTTCTTCCCTGCAACTCTTAAACTCCCTCAACGAAACGATAATAACTTGGAACAACTTGGATAATGAAATCTCATTAGCCATAATTACTCATTTACAAGTTGACTGAAACTTGAAAACGGGGTAATCATTTAAAACCATCAATTTCCCATTTGCCGTTCTTCGCAGGAGAGGTAGTGACCTGCCTGAAAGCATGGGAATCATGCTGAGTCTGAATTATTCTTTCAATTTTAAAATTTAATATTAAAAAAATAGTGAACAATATTAAGATAAGGTAATTTTAAATAAATATTTTATAAATTTAATGTAATTATCTCTTAATTTTAATAGTAATCATAGCTATTGCCTGTTAGAATTTAACATTCCCTTTGATGTGAGATCGACAGCCTCCAAAATTGAATTCCACTAATTAATAATTTCATCAATGCATTTGCATGACAATTTCAACATTGGAAATGACAGGATGATAATATGAAATCACCTGTTCCTTTTTGTCTATTTCTACCCTTTATTAATTTTATTATTTAATAAATTAAAAATATTTATAATTATAGTATGACACAAATATGATATATAGTAGTTATATATTAAAAATATTAATTTGATATAACTTTTTATGTTCAAATTTTTAATATTGTGATATTTTTAAATGTAAACTAATATTATAAAATTAAATAAAGATTAAAAAATTTAATTAATCCCTTTATTATCACATCAAATCTTCTGTTTCACTTATTTTGTTCCAACCCTGTTCTATTAAATTTTATCCATACATTTATGTAGGATCCACGTAAATATGTGGATAAAATTTAATAGAACATAATAGGAACATCATAAGTGTTACAAGAGAGCTAATCCTCTTTATTATATTATTCCAAACTTCACGACATAATTGTACGATAAAAAAAAAGACAACTTAAAAAACATAGAGCAAAAGTAGAGAGTAAAGTGGAAGGCAATAATGTCATTAGGCAAACAGCTAACTCCAAAAGCTCCTCTTATGGAGTTTTTAGAAATCAGCTTATTGGGATTAAATAAGCTAACTAATAAGTCATTTACTAAACACATTAATAACTTTTTAAAATGGTTAAAAAGTTAACTTTTAGTCAATAAGTTAAAAAATAGCTGATAAGTTATTTGCCAAACACCTTCTTATAGCGCATTTGGTAAACAACGAATAAGCTATTTTTTATCTGATTGACTCAAATTAACTATTTAACCCATGTTAAAAAGTTATTTATTTGTTTAGTTATGAGGTGATTGAATTGGTTGATTCAACTCAACCAGCTAACTTTTTAAAAGCTCATTAAATGTTGCATTTGAGGTTAGCTATTTGTCTAATGACAGTATTACCTTCTACTTTACTCTTAGGGATAATAATTCTGACTCGGTCATTTTTTCAAAACGACATCGTTTTTCATCAATGAATTTTTTCTTTTAAAAATAAATAGATGGGATGGGCCGGCCTGGCCCGCCGAGCCACGAGCCGATCAACCTGCTGGCGAGTCAGGCCACAGACTGGCCCATCTTGACCTACCAGGTCACGGGCCGGCCCGAGAGCGCGACCCATTGACATGTCTATTTCCTCAATATTTTTGTTCTATATAATTTTAAAGTTGGCTTTTTTCCGTACAACCATATTCAACTCGATCAAATCAGACCACAACTCCAAAAGACAACCGTTCTCTGGGTCATCTGAAACATCAACGGACTGTTCATGGAATGCATCAAATTTACAGAATATGCCATTCCATCTCATTTATTTTCTGCGGAAGCAATTAAGAAACATATCTGTCTTTCATGAGACCAATTTCACGTCTCGTCGCTGCCATTTCACCGACTCAAGATGTGAAGCCACTGAAACTCAATCAAGTTGAGGAGTTGCACGCGCACCTCATTAGAACCCATCTCCACACTGACCCATATTCAATAACCCTAGTCTTAAAGTCCTATGCTTTATCTCCGTTTCGTGCCCATAAAGCACGTCTCGTTTTCGATCAAATCCGACGACCTACATTGCTTAATTTCAACCACTTGATTCGTGGGCTGTCTCAAAATGATCGACCCACCGAAGCAATTGACTTCTACAGTAATCTCATGTATCGTCGAGGAATTTGTGGAGATAATTTGACTTTCATCTCTTTGTTCAAGGCTTGTGCTCGTGTTAAGGATGTGTTGCATAGTGAAATGTTTCATGTTCGCGCCTTAAAACTTGGATTTGGGTCGTATCTTTTTGTGTCGAATGCTTTGATCCATTTGTATTCGTCTTTGGGTGACTTCCGATTTGCTTTACAGGTGTTCAATGAAATGGCTGAGAGAGACTTGGTTTCTTGGAACTCGTTGATTTGTGGTTTTAGTCAGTGCAATATGTTTAATGAGGTGTTGGGTTTATTTCGTGCAATGTCAGAAGCCAATGTAAAAGCTGACGCCGTTACGATGGTTAAAGTGATATTAGCTTGTAGTCACTTGAGCGACTGGGTTTTTGCTGATTATGTAGTTGATTACATTAATGTTAATCAAGTGGAGGTTGATATTTACTTGGGCAACACACTGATAGATATTTATGGAAGGCGCGGATCAATGGACTTAGCACAGCAAGTTTTTGAAAATATGCAGGAAAGGAACACAGTTTCTTGGAATGCAATGATCACGGGTTTTGCAAAAGCAGGGAATTTAGTTGCAGCAAAGGAACTTTTTGATCAGATGCCTGAAAAGAATGTAATTTCCTGGAGCTCTATGATCACTGGTTATGCTCAAGCAAATCAATTCTCTGATGCAGTCAAACTTTTTCAAGATATGATGAAGACTAAAGTGAAGCCAGATGAGATTACACTAACCAGTGTGCTTTCTGCCTGTGGTCATTTGGGTATACGCAATTTTGGACAAACAGTTCATGACTACATTAACGAGCATGAGATAAGAGTAGATATGCATCTGGTGAATGCTTTAATACATATGTATTGTAATTGTGGAGCTGGTGAGAAAGCATTAGAGATCTTCCATGAAATGAAAGAGAAGGATAATGTTTCTTGGACATCAATCATCACTGGCCTTGCTTTAAATGGTTTTGCAGGTCATGCCCTTGAGATTTTCTCAGAAATGTTGAGAGATGGTGTTCATCCAGCTCATGGAAGCTCTGTGGGGCTTTTACTAGCTTGTACCCATAGTGGGATGGTAGATCAAGCACTAGAATATTTTGGAAGTATAGAAAAACCTGATATGAAACATTATGGTTGTGTTGTTGAGCTTTTGAGTCGAATAGGCGAACTAAACAGAGCTTATGAGTTCATACGGCGAATGCCGATAGATCCTGACGTTGTAATATGGAAAAGATTCTTAAGTGGTTGCAAGCTGCATAGGAATCTGGATCTGGCTGAGATAGCTTTGAACCATCTTCTTGACAATGATGCTTCTAACAGTGGCAATTCTGTTCCGGTGTCCAACACTTATGCTGGTTTACACAGGTTGGATGATGACTTCAGACGATGGAGGAACATCTTGATGTGCAATAGCCTTCTGGTTGGTATCCCATTGAAGCATGTGGAGATCGTATAGTTAGGCCTAACACTATCTCAGAATATTGAACAGAAACGAATGACTAGTGGCACAAAAGTATGAGTGATCCAACCGGTTCGTGAATTCTTTCTGAAGCACTACTCTTATGCTCGAATGCTTGCCCAAAAGCATGTAATTTACGAGTTATTACGATACGTATTTAAAGGATGATCTTGGTGGTAACATATGAACTCAATCATAAAGAAATTCAGTAATTAAAAATAGCATCTTTAAATAAATTTCAAGTTCTAGTGATGTTAATTATCCGAGATCAAAAGTCATAAATATTTTCGATTTATTTTGTTACACTCGTAGTTTTTACTTATTTTAGATTATTAAAAAATATTTTATAATTTTATAAATAAAAAATCTGTTAAATTATTTTAATAAAATTAATTAGTACATATATTCTTGGCGTCAACAACTTCAAGAAAGGGTTCAAATCATCTGTTCTAGTTATCCTGTGTCTAATCTGTTTCATGAGCATCCGTCCATCCAATTTCTGTGAGTCTCATTTATTAGATGGATGGATACTCACCCTACATTTGGTTGCTGTCTCCATGAGCGGGGACGGAAGACAGGTGTCTCCAACCTGTTTGCTTGCTGTCCCCACCAATTTCTGTCCCGACTCCGGAGACAGAGACATAAAATTTTTGTTCCT
>JAOQMS010000007.1:28692134-28719899 GCA_027563885.1 Erythroxylum longipes
TGTCTCCAATTTCTGTTTTGTTCCGTCTCCAAATTTCCGTCTCGTTCCGTCTCTGCATATTGGAGACAGTAACCAAAGAGACTGTCATAGAACAAGTAGGTACAGAATAGTAGAAACCAGTGATCTATTCCCTCATGAAATTATGCAGTGTTTAAAGCCTAGAATCAACAAGTTCAGTGTCCTTGAATCTTTAACTGAAGAATTATCTGATATAAACCCTGGAAGCAAGTAATCTGCAAGTATAAACTTATGTTGAATATGATCTTCTTCTGTTAAACAGGTATTGCATCCTGTAGGCTCTTTGTTTCGAACTTGCAGATTATGTGAGCTTGGAGGAAGGAGCAACGTGTGAACCGTTAAGTGTCTGTGTCCACGTATATCGCCGAGCTAATGTTGGTCCAGATACAAATGTGTTGATGATGGGAGCTGGGCCACTAGGACTTTTTAGTTTCAACCAATATTCAGGTTTGTATCACATGTTCTCCAAATATTTTTGTATCATTTCAGTTCACTTTCGTGTCATAAATAATCCTTTTGTTGCCAAGTTGAAGTTCATGATCGTTAAATAAGATGTCTACAGCTTGTCATCATCTGTATTTAGACTACAATTAGGATCGGCAATGAGTCGATCGAATTTCAGAACAAAATTTAGGTTTCCAATTCAATACAGGTAATGCCAGGTCCGAGTTAGGTTGTCCCCCGAACCCACAGGTGGAGATTCTCACAAAAGGATGTTGAAGAAGCCACCGGGACCAGTTCTGGAGGATGAAATGCCATTAATGTGAGGTTTAATCTGTGAAGTAAACTTCCACAGATTAACTGAAACAGAACCTGTCTTCAATGTATTCTTCATACATATTTCAGAACCTGTCTTCAATGTATTCTTTGTACATGTTTCAGATTAGTTTTAAATGTTTGAAGGAATGTTAATTTTCCATTTTTAACTCCGACTACTCAGTTCTTGAAACTGTAATTATATATATATGCAGAGGAGCTAGAATAAAATCAGTATATGAAAGCGCATACAATCTCTTGCGAAGCAGAAACACCCACAAAGCGGAAAATAAGCTGGGATTGATCAACATTCGTATTACTGGAGTGTAAGACAGGATGAACAAAGCATCTAAGCAATGAGAAGTGGCTTGTAACTTTTACAACTTTGATGTGAGCCACAGAACACTTTCTTTTACGAGTGTGATACATGCTAACACTGGGAAAATCAAAACTGGAATTCTCTACCCATAACTTCTCCCGCAAACTCACTTCAGTAATAACCAAGAATAAAGGAAATATAATCGAATCGCTGGACATTAGTTTACATTTTGAGACGTTAAATTTTGTTCATGAGGAAGTAGCCGATGACTCGGATACACAATTCCATACTCTTACTTGGCCAGTTCCATCCCCAGTGAAAAAAAGACCACTAGGACCAGCATGGATAACGCGAATCTCCTGTTTAGCGAAAATTCTACCCCTTTCTGAAAAACTGGACAAGAACATTCCAGTGTCAAATCCAAGAATGGTAAGGAGAATAAAGGGTAACAGACAAAAGCTACGAGCAAAGCCTAATATACTCACGCAGGCAAATCATAGATGCGGATTGAATTATCGTTACAAGAACACAGCAACAAAGGTTTGCCTTCTAAATCATGCATCCCACAAAGTGTAAGCAGCCCCTGCAGTGGGCAAGTCACGAGCTCATTAGTATACGATGAAACAGAAACATAAATGATTTGTTTCCATGGTCAAATTAGACACCAAATACACCGAGCCAAATGCACGACTTATGAACAGAAAAAAAATTAACACTTATCGAGTGCATTATCACTTTATACTAATATATGTCCAAGGCATAACAAGCTTCATTTACTCAAACCCAAAGAACAGTGACGCTTCCTGATTGAACTTCCTAAATCCAAATTGTCAGCATAATCAAGCATCCAATCTAGTCTGATTGTAAATTTGTATCAAAGAAATTATATTCCTCTTCTGTGCATTGTCGTAGACCAAAATGGAACATTGGTTCCATGACTTCCATCCACAAAACAGTATGACACAAAAACCTTGCAAAGATAAAACCACACATATCTGTACAATTTCCTGGTATATCATAGCTAAAGATTACAGACAATGTAATAATGCATCATCACAAGGGAGAGGATGATCAGCATTTGAAAGCAAAACAAGATAAATGCCCTCTTTGGCAAACAGTAGATTGCATTAGCTGTTAGTTGATTCTATCAACGGTTAGCTGATGATTGATTATATCAGCTGATTTCACCAGCAGATAACATAAGCTGTTTATTAAAGATATTTGGTAAAATTAGTTGTTTAGTATTAGTTGTTGATGTGTAAAATAACTTATGAAGGCATGATTTAAAAAAAGTTATACGGGCATGAATATTATATTATTTCCTTGAATATTCTTATAAGAAATTAGATTTTAGATATTCAATTTTACAAAAATTAAGTTTATAACTTTAATAAAAAACATAATAATAATAATAATAATAATAATAATAATAATAATAATAATAATAATAACCCAACGTTAAATTCTCTATTAATATGAATGATGCAGCGAGCTATATCATATTAGTATTTTTTCATATAATATATATGAATTTTATTATTTAATAAATTAAAAATATCTATAATTATAGTATGACACAGATACGATATATCGTAGTTATATACTAAAAATATTAATTTAATGTGACTCTTTATATTCAAAAACTTAATATTATGGTATTTTTAAATGTAAACTAATATTATAAAATTAAATAAAGATTAAAAATTTTAACTAACTCCTTTATTATATTTGTCCAAACTTCACGACGTAATTGTACGATCAAAAAAAGCCAACTTTGAAAAAACACAGAGCAAAAGTAGAGACTAAAGTAAAGGACAATATTGTCATTAGGCAAACAGCTAACCTCAAACGCTACATTTAAGGAGCTTTTAAAAAATTAGCCGGTTGGGTTGAATCAGCCAACCCAACCAACTCACAACCAAACAAATAAATAGCTTTTTAACTTGGGTCAAACAGCTAAAAAACAGCATATCAAACACACCCAAATTTACTAATGTGTTCACCGACTATTACTCTCCCTTGACAATACAATTTAATCCATCGTGAATGATAGATGGCACATGAAATTGTGTAACTTACATGTTCCTCGTTGTGGGTGTATGTCACCTCCAAGTTGCCACTTTCAGTAGCAGCCCACACCTTAACATATAAATAAGAAGCTACTAAATCAAACATGAACTTTTCAGAACAGTAACTTCCATAATGACCAATCATTTGCCACTAACCTTTACTGTTTTATCCAATGAACATGACAAAAGAAACTGTTCCCAACAGAGAACAGACATCACAACTGAAGTGTGTTCTGATAGGGTCTGTACACACTGCAAAGTATCCAGACTCCATACCTGAAAGGAAGCGCAAGAAAATAATTAAAATCATTCAAAGAATATGCATAATTCAAAATTAGCTCAAAAATGTCAAAACTTACTCGTATAGAATGGTCCATTGAACCAGAGAAGAGTCGGTTAGCTCCAACTACCAGTGAAACAACTGTCATACTGTGACCCTTAAGTGATGCAGCTGGCTCAAAAGTGTTTGTGGTTGCGTTAAACTTCCAAGCCAATATTGCCCCATCCTGCACAAGAAGATACTTAACTTGACATACTCATTGCAGGCAAGTAGAAACATAGAAAAAGAAACAAGTAGAAGAATACGATTAAGAGGATTTGGGGTGACAGATTTTTCAACTCCTTTAGATGAATAAACAAAGACTTCTCAAATGCAAGACGTAAAATCACCGAAACTTGCATATGTTAGACATGCCAGATAGCATGCTAAAAAAGAATATGATCTGTAATTTGGCCTTAAGGGTAATAAATTACCTGTGTACCAGCAAACAGCAAATCATTACCCACAACCATTGTGTAAACTTGGCCAAGTGGTCCATTTAGACTCAGTTCAGTGTTAGTTTGTGTATTCAATACCTGCAAAAGACTCATTTTTAGAAAGTCGCCACAAACATAAAATGAAATTCTACAAACTAATACTGAATAACACATTTACAATCATATTCTGAGCAAACATGAATCACAGAACAGCATATAAATCCTGCCAAACCTTGATAACATTTGGTATACCGAAAAAAATCCATGGACCTTCAGTCATCATGCAACCAATCTCACCACCGAGATTAAACACACCCGCACACTGTAAAACATTAAAGAAAATAAACAATTATGGCTACTTCATCACAACTCAATCAGAACTAAGTTCCCATGAATAACAAATTTGGGCAGAAGTAACTTGACAATGACAAAGTTTTCAACTTTAAAATAATAAAAGGCTAATAAAGCAACCTGACCAGACTGGCAATCCCAAATTCTCACAGTTTCATCTTTACTTCCGGTATAAAGCTTATCAGATCCAGATGGCAAAGCAATACCGCTAACAAGCTGCTCAACAAGATAAACCCAATTTAAGCCAATAACATTCAAATCCCAAAACCGTTGCATACAAAAAAAAAAAAGCATTCAAATTTTGCGTAGACTACCTTTTGATGACCTTCAAGCTGCGTTAACAAAGAGAATCCATCTCCCAAACTCCATGAATGAAGAAACCTACATTTATCCCCATAACCACAATTCCCTTGAACCCAATAACTACACAACTTCTCCGTCTTCCTCACTACTCTATTATTAGCAGGTCTTCCCCATCTCGATCCATTATTAAAATTCGAACTTCTCCTCACAGTAGGTGGCCCCGAGAACCCCGAATCACTGGAAAGTCCACGCTTTGACGAACCGCCGGCGCTGTTGGCGGTGTTCGGCGTCGGACCAGGCAATTCACGGTGGAGGAACTGACAAGGAAATCGATTGCATTTTCCCGCTCTCCAATAGGCACAAACCTTTTGTTGCTTCGTTTGATCGCCCGGCTGAGCTCCGAGTCGATGAAACAATCGACTGTTGCCTCCGTTGGCATCTAAATCCATCTTTTCAACGAATCACACGAAACCTACTCGAGACAAAGGAAAGGTCTTCTCTCACTGTGGAATCAATGATCTCGGGTGATCAAATCTGATCATGGAAAGAAAAACCCGAATCGTGTTTCAAATCTCAGTCTATATCGAACTTGTGTCGTAATAGACTTGGGGATTTAGCGAATTGTAAACCCTAATTTCCAAAGTGTGGTTTGGATATGTAAATGATTACTGCAGACAGAGTAAGAGAAGAAGAAAAGAAGAACGCTATGGCCATTAACACAATTACAACTCTGCCCTTATAGTAATTTGTTTCTCTTCATTCCTTAATTATATAGCTTCACTTAGAATATTATCATGATTCTAGTCATCAACATTAAGTAGAAATCTCGTTAATTCGTAAAATTTGAGGAAGTTGGATAATAATTAGGGATGATAATTTTAGTCCAGCTTGATCTGACCTGTTTTTAACCTGAGTTTGGCTGGTTATAAGTAGGTCACAAGCCGACTATAGTTAGCCCGTGGTCCAAAACAACGATATTTTGTATTTTTTAATTAAAAATATAAACGGGCCGGAATTGGCCCGGCCCTCCCGTGGCCCACTGGGCCACTGGCAGACAGCCCATAGGTGGGCCAGGCCGTAGGCTAGCCATTTCGGCCCGCCGTGCTGAGGTAGGGCTAAGCCGGGCCGAGGGCGGCCCAGGCCCGGCCTGGCCTATTGCCATCCTTAATAACAACGTAGCCTTACTCTTACTTAATAAAGAGATTATTTCTGATAGGCTCACATTTAATATGTCATACTACAAAATATACTTAGATGTACATACATATATAAAAAAAAAGTTAATAATTAAGTTAATAATGTGTGAGATTAATCTCATTTTTTTATATTTCAATTTGAATTAAGTTTAAATTCAATTAAATTTGATCTGATTGAAAAATTTTATATTAAGTTAAATTCAATTCAATTAATTTTTAAATAATTTTTAAAATTTTAAATTATTAAATTTGAATATTTAAATTTGAATTTGATTAAATTATACTTAATTCATGTTAAATTATACATAATTTGAATTACTTTTAACCTAGACTTAGTCAAATTTTAATTTTACATTAATACTTAATTTGAGGGAGCGGTGGCAGTTGACGACTTGCTAAAATCAACCTGCTGAAATGATAACTTATCTATTTGGGATTGTTATTTTAGTAACTGCTGAAATGTGAAAATAAGTGTTTGACAAGTGCGGTTGCGGTTGCTGAACAGAGATAAAATGACTAAAATGTTCATTGATTTAATAACTATTAATTGTTGTATAAATAATTAAAAAATATGTTATTAGTGATATAAATTTAAAATTATAAATAATAAAATATTAAATTAAAATAAGAAAATATAAATAAAATATTTCATTAAAATATATTATTAGTCATATTAATTAAGAGTATAATGGAAAATAATACTTGTAGTGAAGGTTATTAATAGAAAGTAAAATTTATACCGTAGAAGTGGTTTCCTACCGCAATCCTTTTTTTGCTTATTGATTTTTGCGGTAGCACCGTATTTTTCTCCGACCTCTGGTTGTTCACCGCAGATCTAAACATGTGGCTGCGTTTGAAAACTGCGGTAAATAAGCACTTATTTTCACCACACTTCATATCCAAATGCAGTCTAAGTTGAATTTCACATTTGTACAATATTTCTTGAAAATAAAATTAACATTTGTACAATTTTCAAGTAAAAGTAACTACTTTATTATTTAAATTAAATTGATTCAAACTATTTGAACCAGTTTTCTTGAGTTTGAACATGGACTCGAAGTTTAATCTACTCCATTTACCAAACTTAAGGACTCTGTCATAAAGATTGGAACTTTGTCAAACTGAACACTTTCCTCAAACATGGTTGGAGAAAATAATTTAACACTCTCATCCTTTAACTAGAAGTCTCAAATTTGAGTCCGGTAAATTAAAAAAATTATTTAATTAACATTTTATCTATTATGGGTTGACCTAATATGAGCCGGGGTTAATTTAAGTATAAATAACTTAAAAGTATCTTCTCATAATTAAAACCCTCGTGAGATGTTACAGAAAAAAAATATGATCCTAATTGGAACTCCATTGTTGATCTTGAACACAAAAAAGGAAGAACAGAGCAGCTGCAGGTGAGATTGGGCAAGACCCAAAAGAAATGCCAAATTCCTAACTTAACCTCACTTTTTGATTTAGAGGGTTATGTCAGTTCTTTATGACATCATCCAGCTTTTGTCCTGAAGCACTAACTCAGTGGAGAGATGCTCTTTTGCTTCAATGGGCAGTGAGAGAGATCTTCCGCGTACTGACTGCGGTCATTTATTGGTCTTTATCTCTTCAAATGGCTTTCATTGGCTCAGGCTATTATCATCTTATACACACAAACACACAACATTATGGCTTTCATTAAAAAAAAAAAAAGAAAACTCTATGGCTTTGTCTTGTTGCAGTAGCTTCTTCTTTTACCCCGCTAGAGAGTCACGGAACATTCGTACTTCAGTAAATATCAGGGCAAAGAAGCTTCTTTTGGTTAAAAAAAGCTCCAAACAGAATTTCTATGTTCTAAGGGTAAATGCTCAATACGAGGCTTCAAGAAGAAAAGACATGAGTCATTAAACAGGTCATGGAGTGTCCCCTCCACTTCTAACAAGCCACTCGGACTCACCTATAACTGAGCTTGAGAATAGTAGAGAAACAGAGCCTCTGACCTACGACATTCAACAAGGAAATAATAAACTAATGAAGACAACTTTTAGCGTACGGCACGGAGAAAGACAGCTCACCCCTTGACAGCAACAAGAACAAATATCCAAATCACTGTTACTACATAAATCCTATAAAAATAAATCGATAAGACATAAGTTTACCCTGTACGAGATGAAATCATAGGTAAAAAACAGAGCTTTGAATCCAAGGAAATGAAGCAGGGGACAACACTAAGTGGATGTTGGTGTTTTCTCCAGGTATTTGAAAAGAGGAGACCAAAGAGAGCCCACAAGGACTGGAGGGGCTGAAATTCCTGCTCCAAGCAGCCTCTTCTTGTGGTCCTCTCTGTCTCTCCATCTCTACACTAGCCAGGTCCCTGTCTCTCTGTTTTTCTCTGTTCCTACATACATGAACTCGTAATTTTAATTTGGTTGTGGGAATTGGTGATGTGGGTTCAATCGTTTTGTGCGGTAGTTATGGTTTTTGGAAATCCTGGGATCAGGTTTTCTTAGGTAGTGGGATGTGGTTGGTGGGTTAGGGTTAAAGTTTGCATTTTGTTTATGTATCTGCAGATGTAGTAGTTGGTGGGTAGTGGAAAACGTTTGTGGTTTATTCCATTATAATTGGAAACTTTTCTTTGTTTTAGGCTGTCCTCTTGTCGTTTAACTAAGACCGAGGTTGTTACAGTTTACTGTTGCCTCAGATCTCGGCGATCCAGTGAATGTTTTTGATGAAATTCCTGGTTTTGACGTCATGTTTCTGGGTTTTTTTTTTAAAGGTTGACTGTGAAGAGCCATAACGCCCAGATTCATAGAATTGTATTCGTCATAGTAAGCGAAGGTCATTTTCTGGTATTTCGTCTTTGAAAACTTGCCAGAAGAAGCTTCCTTGTGAATTTGGCATCCATTGTTGGTTCAAAGTCAAAGGCTTTGGGAGCAGAATCTAGCAGTTTTGACTTATAATCTTCGCATTTCTGCAAACTCTATTCTTCTCTTTCCTCTTTTCCTCGAAAGCTGTCGACTTGGTCTCAGAAAGGCGAAAGCCCAAAAGCCGGAGAATCAGCTGTTAAAATTTTTATTGTCTCTTGGGGCAGACTTGGGGAGCTAGATTTTGGTATGGCTGAAGCAAAATCTAGCTCCATTTTGAACACAAACCAGACCTCCAGCTTGAATGATAGATATGTTCTTGGAGAACAGTTGGGTTGGGGACAGTTTGGCGTTATCAGAGGATGCACAGACAAGTTAACTGGGGAGGTATTGGCATGCAAATCAATTTCAAAGGATAGATTAGTAACCTCGGATGATGCGAGAAGTGTTAAACTCGAGATCGAAATAATGACTAGGTTATCTGGGCATCCAAACGTTGTAGATCTGAAGGCAGTTTATGAGGATGAAGATTATGTTCATTTGGTTATGGAGTTTTGTGCTGGAGGTGAACTCTTTCACCAATTGGAAAGGCATGGGCGGTTTCATGAGGCTGATGCTAGGGTTCTCTTCAGGCATCTGATGCAAGTGATTCTGTATTGTCATGAACTTGGGGTTGTTCATAGGGATTTGAAGCCAGAGAATATACTCTTGGCTACAAAATCTTCATCTTCCCCGATTAAATTGGCAGATTTTGGTCTTGCAACCTACATTACACCTGGTACATCTTTTATTTCACACTCTTTTTATGCGTATCTGTTTTTCTTCTGAAGATTAAGCTTGGGTTTTAACAGTTTTTGTGAATGATTCTGATCTATCAGGTCAGAGTTTGCATGGGACAGTTGGGAGCCCTTTCTATATAGCTCCCGAGGTATTTGTAGGAGGCTATAACCAGGCTGCTGATGTTTGGAGTGCAGGAGTTATTCTTTACATACTCCTTAGCGGGATGCCACCATTTTGGGGTAAGACTAAGTCACGTATATTTGATGCAGTGAGGGCCGCTGATCTGCGATTCCCGTCGAATCCATGGGATCACATATCAGAATCAGCCAAGGAGTTAGTCAGGGGAATGATATGTACAGATCCCTTGAAAAGGCTTACTGCTCAGCAGGTTTTAGGTAAGCCCCATTTTAGGGTAGTTCTATTCCCAGAACTTCTATCCGACTTTGCCTTAGTTTCTGTTGTTCCAACATGCTATTGTAGATCATTACTGGATGGTGAATGACAGTTCATGCCCCAGAGGACTTACTCAAGATGACGAAGAAATTTCTGAAGATTGGAATGCACATGGCAGCTCATTCTCCTCGTTGGTGGCCAGGAATCAGGATATCAGCTTTGGGAATGAAGCAGAATCTGTAATTTGTGATGTTGAGTCACCTACTTTTAGGTGCAGATCATCTTTATCTACTTTCTTTGCCGAGCCATCGACTCCTTGTTCTGTATCTGTTGGATTTTCCTTTCACAGCGATGATGATTCCAGGGCCTTGGAAATGTCTCCCCCAGTATCTTCAATGCCCAGCTTTGCATTCTTTAGACCAGAGTCTATCATTGATCAAGGCGATTGTGCATTAAATTTCTCCAGCATCAACGACAGGATAGATGCAATTCACAGAGGTAATTTTGCTTTTCTTCTTCAATTAGACTCCTTAGCATTGGCACACAATCTGACTTGAGAGTTCTTTATGGCCTATTGTGCAGAGGCAAGCTTTAAAAATCTTATGTTGCCAGAGTCTTCTCTATGCCCTGACCGTGAAGTTAGAGAAATCAATCAGAAGCCAGCTCAAATTAAGAGAGCAGCAGGAGCACTTGCTTCTAAGATGTTGAGCATACACAGTAAGCGGAACCGAACAATCAGTTTAGGTGAGAGTGAACAACTAGATTACTTGGTGACAGAATCAGTAATCCGTTGGGCATCTTGCACAAATCTGCCAACTGCTCCATCTCGAAGGGCTTCTCTTGTGTGCTGAAAGAGAGAAAGGACTGATTACCTGACTATATGAGGCTATTATGAAGTTAAAAACGGGGAGAAAAAAAAAGCTTCAACTGCTAGAAATAATGAATCCGCAAGGTGATATAATTGTTAAATGTATTTAGCAGCTCATCCTGCTGAAATCTGCTGTTTAAAGTTCACGGTCAAATTGCTGGTGTCATGAGTTATTTTCTGCTTGTTCTTAGCTTTAGTCCTTTCACTCCTGTATAAAGTTGGAACTAAGTTATGAAGTTTTCCAGGTTTCATAGAACTGCAGTACCGGTTACTGCCAAGTTCTTGTTCATAGTAACTGATGATCCTGATACTGCACTCTTGTCTCTCTCTAGTTAAGGTCACTGTTTTCTGTGGTATATCCACGGAGAACAACCCATTTGTCAGATTTTAAAAAGATGGTAACTTTATGGGGTTGAGATAAATGCATGTCTAGCCAGAGATGGAGCTGGAGCTGGTGGTTGTATCCTGTACTGTTATGGTTGGCAAGCAGAAGTCCATTGGGAGGTGGACTTGGAGCACAGTTGGTGGCTTGTGGATCAAGGTTAACATATTGGGTTGGAATTTATTCAAAAGAGTAGTCAAACGAAATCAAAGGTCATATTTGGATTTGGACATTTGAACCCGATCAATCTTGGACTTTGACTTAGAATAATCTTTGAAACCCAATCAATATGTTTGAAGTTGAAGCAGAAAATTAGGCCGAATCGGTCCCACCACAAGGCCTAGTCGGTCAGTTCCTAGATTCATGGCCGAAGTACGTTCAATACTAAAAAGAATCATCTAATGAAAGAGCAATACTGTTAACAGAGTCGTTCGTTAAGAGTCGTTAGGAGTAGTTGCATGTAATACATGACACAGATTAGATTAAATCTAACTGAAAAAGCTTTTCTGGGAATTCATTGTCTGTAGGACTATAACAGTTTGCTTCCCTCAAGAAATGTGTAATGTCCAAATCCCAAACTCTCAAAAAGGTCAGAAACACAAAGCGAATGTCTGGTTCCGTGAACCCTGTTTCATGGAAACACCAAACTCGTTGCTTTCACAGTCCCCTCTTGTATCAACTCAACTCCACCAAGAATTTAGTCCCTCCTGCTCTTCAGTGTTCTAACAGCAGAACCAGAAAACCAACTTGGCCAAAAAATGGCAATGGCTTGGAAGATCAACACCTCAAGCTCAAGCTTTCTGGGCAATATGTTCACAGAGAGACCAAGTTTTGGTGTTAACAAAAACATTGCTTTCGCTACTATGTTTCCAGGAGGACATTTTCCTCGTCCAGGAAAAAAGATGCCTGTTCTTCCCATTAGAACACTTGCCCTTCCACTCAAAAAACATCATTTTCCCATCAAAAAACATCATCTTCCACTCAAAAAACATCCTCTTCCCATCAAAATACCCACTGTTCTTCCAGGAAAAAAGGATTCTCCTCTACCAGTCAAACTACCATCTACCCTTATACAAAATGTTTCCTCTGCTCTACCAATCAAGAAACCTTCTACCGTTATAAAAAAAGCTTCTTCAGCTCAAAGTAAGAAGGCAAGAAAAAAAGGTTCTTCCGCTTCCAGTGAAAAAGCTTTTTCGGCTGTCACAAAAAAAGCTTCTCCTGCTTCTCCATTACCAATCAAAAAACCTTCTACCATTATAAAAAAAGCTGCTTCTGCTCTACCAATCAAGAAACCTTCTACCCTTGTAAAAAAAGCTTCTTCTGCTCAAAGTAAGAAGGCAAGCCAAAAAGGTTCTTCCGCTTCCAGCAAAAAAGCTTCTTCAGCTGTCACAAAAAAGGCTTCTCCTGCTTCTCCATTACCAATCAAAAAACCTTCTGCCATTATCAAAAAAGCTGCTTCTGCTCTACCAATCAAGAAACCTTCTACCCTTATAAAAAAAGCTTCTTCTGCTCAAAGTAAGAAGGCAAGCAAAAAAGGTTCTGCTTCCAGCAAAACTTCCTCCACTGTCACAAAAAAAGTTTCTACTGCTCCCAGCGAAAAGGCTTCTCCATTACCAATCAAAAAACCTTCTACCATCATGAAAAAAGCTGCTTCTGCTCTATCAATCAAAAAACCTTATACACTTATTAAAAAAACTTCTTCTGCTCAAAGTAAGAAGGCAAGAGAAAAAGGTTCTTCCGCTACCAGCAAAACAACTTCCTCCACTGTCACAAAAAAAGCTTCTGTTCCCAGTGAAAAGGCTTCTCCATTACCGATCAAAAAACCTTCTACCATCATAAAAAAAGCTGTTTCTGCTCTACCAATCGAAAAACCTTCTACCCTTATAAAGAAAGCTTCTTCTGCTCAAAGCAAAAAGGCAAGCAAAAAAGGTTCTTCTGCTTCCAGCAAAACAGCTTCCTCCACTGTCACGGAAAAAGCTTCTGCTCCAAGCAAAAAGGCTTCTCCTCTATCCATGAAAAAACCTTCTACCCTTGTGAAAAAAGCTTTATCCACTCAAAGCAAGAAAAGCACTTCTTCTGCTACAAGCAAAAAGGCTTCAAAAGCATCTCCTGCTCCGAGCAAAAAAGCTTCTCCAGCTCCAAGTAAACAAAAGCTAAAAGCTTCTCCTCCAGCGCCAAGTAAACAAAAGCCAGAAACTTCTCCAACTCCAGGTAAAGAAAAGCCAAAAGATTCTACTGCTCCAGGCAAAAAAGCTTCTCCTGCTCCAAGCAAAAAAGCTTCCCCTATTCCAAGCAAGAAAGAAGCCAAATCCTCTCCCTCTCCAAATGGAATAGATTGCTCCTGTCCAAGCAACGAAGCCAAACCTTCCCCTGCTCCAAGCAAAAAAGCTTCTCTAAGCAAAAAAGCTTCTCTGTTTCCAAGAAAGAAAGAAGCCAAACCTTTCCCCATTCCAATCAAAGTAACTCCTCTGTTTTCAAGCAAGAAAGAAGATAAATCTTCTCCCACCTTAAGCAAAAAGGGACCCAAAGCTTCTCCTGCTCCAAGTAAAAAAGCTTCTCTCTTTTCAAGTAAGAAAGAAGCCAAAACTTCTTCCTCTCTAAGCAAAAAATCTTCTCTATTTTCAAGCAAGAAAGGATCTAAATCTTCTCAGTTTTCAAGCAAGAAAAAGGGAAAATCTTCTCCAACTCCAAGCAAAAAAGCTTCTCTACTTTCAAGGAAGAAAGCAGCCAAATCCTCTCCCACTCCAAGCAAAATAGCTTTCCCCTTTCCAAGCAAGAAAGAAATAAAATCTGCCTCTCAAGGATTAAATGTGGTTGGTACCAAGGTTCAGTTGCAGACTCTGGAAGGTTCCAAACTTGCCCTTTCAAAATTTCCTGACTTCAAATACAACGCTAAAGGTGGGATAGCAACTGGATTTGGCCAAATTGATGACTTGGGCAACGTTATGAAAGTAACCTTTGACACGGACAATTTTGAAATTCCACCATTGACAAAAGATACAGTGAATTTCATGGGATGGCCAATGCCATCATACATGAAGATTGACATAATCCCAGAACAACTTTTTGGAACTATTGAACATTCGGGCAAGGTAAATTGAGCTCCTTCCTCTTGTTTCATGTTTTATCATCTATTTCTTACAGTATATGCTCTGTATGTTGTTGCAGGTTGATCTTGAATTGGAATGCCAGGTCTTCTTTTCTCTGTGGGGACTCTATAAACCACCTCCACTGCCTCTGAAGACTAAACTCACAACAGAGCAATCAAAAGGAGAGATACGAAATGCAAAAGGGAAGAGAATGGATAAGGCAGGAAAATGCAGATTGGTTGGAATATCCAAACTTGAAACTGTGAATGATAACTTCATAACCAAGCTCTTTGATCTTCCAACTGACTATGTTGCCAACATAAAAACTGAGATAACCTTCGGCAACACAGATGCTCCTTGAAATCCACAGTTCAGTTTATTGCACCATCACATACGCCATTTTGCTTTCTATTTCATGAGAATGAAACAATAATATATAACAGGGGCTGTATACAGTCCATATATTAGCAAAGTATCCTAAACTTTCAGTCATATCAACTAGGCTTGGAACTTGGGTATCCTGGGATAACTGCAATTCATATTGTTATTATAGGCAACCTAATGATACTTTTGAAGCATAAATAAATAAATTTGACTAAAGCAATGTAGCAATGAAGCAAAAAGTTAATAAGATAAGGTGAAAAATACCTTATTCCATTTATTTATAATAAATGAGCTTTTTTTTGGCATACACTATTTTCTTTTGAAAATGATCTAAGAACGGAACAGGTAAGAGTCAACTGAGAATTTGCTTGTTTTCGACTAATGGACTGCCTTTAACCACTTCCATCATCAACTCATAATGGCCATTCGCTGCAGTATGTGTTGTATTTCTGTGCAGAGAAAAATATGGTGTCGACTACTGTTGCTACAAGAACTGAAGTACTAATAATAAATAAGAAGGCTAGTCCAAACACTCACCTAAACACCAAAGCAATTCCTTCTCGTTCAATCAGATGTTTGTTTCTAGCGACTAAAGTATCAGTCAAAGGCCAGCCTTTGAGTTCCAACTAATGAAGCATATTGACCCTTCTTGGCTAGCAACTCAAAATGAGTACCCAATTCAGCAATCCTTCCATCAGAACAGAGTGCAATTTGATGGGCATTCTGTACTGTGCTTAATCTATGAGCAATCACCAATGTGGTCCTGCCCTTCATCAGATGATTAAGGGCTTCCTGGACCAATCGTTCACTAATTGTATCCAGTGCACTAGTGGCCTGCAGCACAATACACTTTCAAGTGCTAAAAAAAAAAGGGTTGAAGCAGAACATTGTAAGAATTACTAAGGCTTCACGGTGCAATATGCGGACTAGTGAGGCGTCCAAGATACGCATAATGTAATACCGCAGAAGAAGCAAACAAAAGAACCTACCTCATCCAGAATGAGGATTGGAGCATTCTTGAGTAGTGCTCTAGCAATAGCGATTCTCTGAAAAGTGGAGATGAGAAACAAAAAGCAATTTATTTAAGATTTCTCTTTTTTTTTCTCTCTAGAAGAAAAACAGAAAAGAGAAAAATGCTTATCAACAATAATTTAGTGCATACCTGTCTTTGTCCCCCACTAAGTAAGCCACCACGTTCACCAACTAGAGTGTCATAACCCTATGATATCCAATAAGGTTCAGGAACAACTTCAAATTACTTGGAAGTCAAATCATAATTAAAATATAGGTTTGACAAGAATGACAAAAATAGCATCAAGCAATGAACATTCCCTATCAAAGGATAATAAACCTGTGGAAGTGAAATTATAAACTCATGAGCATTTGCAGCTTTAGCAGCCTTTATAATGTCATCCTGCGATATTTTCTCATCTGGAAGCCCGTATGCAATATTTTCTCCAACGGATATCGAGAAAAGCACAGGTTCCTGGATAAATTTGAGGAAGACAAAGAGTGGTTATTTCAGGGTAGCCCAAGGTTAATTAAGGATTTTAAAAGGAAAATTTTTCTCAAGCCACCTAAGGTCAGGTCCCAGACAGGGTGGTTTTGGAAAACACAATTTCACCCAAATCGACCCTTTAGTCAACTACATCCACAAAAGCACCTATGCAGCACCTTTGTCCTTTGCCCTTAGCTCTAATGTTAATATAACACAACTGGGAGACAAAAAGTGTGTCCTAACAAGTGTCCTTTTAGCATTCTAATGAGAATGAAATGCATAAACTAGCACCATATATGAATTGATCTGCAACGAGGTTGTCTAGTGTTGCTTAACTGTTCCCAAACCAAAATCCAGAATAAATATAAAATAAGCTTGCCATATATACTTCAAGTCAAAATCATCACCAAGGAAATTGGCCACTTGGTGGAGAACAAAGCCTAAACCAAAATTCACATCACATCATTAACAGCAATATTTATGACATTTTCACTTATACATTGATAAGGTAGAAGACCCATTCCATAAATTACAAGACATATTTAGCAAATTATGTCTTATTGGTTGAATCCAGGAAAGTAAACACCCAAAAGCCTACTTGATTCACTATGGAGACAACTCGAGCCCATTCTGTTTTTCCAAATGTTCTGACATCCTCTCCTGCAACTGTTATTCGGCCCATGGTAGGCTGCAATCATGTAACCCATAGAGATTCTATTATTCTGTTGAGGGATTAAAAGTAACAATATTCTAAATGTACTGAAACCACAATATAGAAAGACAGTGACCTCATAGAACCGTGCCAACAGCTGGACTACAGTACTTTTGCCTGCACCACTTGGGCCTACGAGAGCAGTCACAGTTCCGCACTTCAGTGTCAAAACAAGACCGTTTAAGATATCAACATCAGGTCTCAGAGGATAAGAGAAATGCACATCTGAAGGCAAAAATAACAGAGTCAGTGCACAGGGTTATTATTCAAGCAAATAAAATATTAGTATTCAAATTGTATTTGACTGGTATATGAAGAGAAAATAACATGCAAATTAACTTTGGGACAAAGATGAAATTAGCTCATGCCACTATCTAGCAGCAATATGGATCTCTAATTAGAGCCTTTAAGAGTCAGAATCATGACATGCAAGATATGCAGGAAATTAGGCGTCAATGCATGTGAAAAAAATCAAGGGAAAATGCATTCATTATACCTTCAAGACAAACATCTCCAGACCAAGCAAGGCTGGACACACTGCTGGCTGATTTCAGGGCTGACATATAATGCATATTTAGGTACTGATTCTTCCTACTGTAGCCATTAACAAAGAACAATCTAGTTATCTCATCATGCTCTTTTCTTTGCTGGAGTTCTTTCTCTAAACCGTTGGCAAGGGCTTCATCAATTTCCACTCCAGATAAAACTGAATTAATTCTCTCAACAGCAGCAAGAGAGCCACGAAGATCTCCAAATGTATTCACGAGGCCTTGGACCTGCAAAATAAATACACTTATGTAGCATATTCAGGAAATAAATATCATAAAAAGCAAGAGAGTAACAGGAGACTCACGGCAAATGTTAATGTGAAAGTGTATCCAATAAAAGAAGCAACAGTTCCAACAGAAAGTTCACCCTGCAAGAAAGAGAAATTAAATAAAATGAATAGCTTTTTAAAGAAGTTGAGAGAGATGGCGTTAAGGCAATGCTCCAATCACAACAAGTATTTTGGGGGACAAACAAAAGATCACCCACCTTGAAATCATATTTTATTTAATCAAGCATAAACACTTCTTGCAAGGACTATACTGATTCTCACTTAACATCCACAGATCTGGATCTCATCATATGCTCCTAGTGTTTCTTAAATAAGGAAAAGAAGTCACAAGATGCAAGTGCTTACAGCCTTCACTTTGCTTCCTCCGAGACAATATAAAGCCAATAAAGAAACATAAACAGCAACTCTTGTCAATGACTCGTTCACAGATTTGAAGGCTCCAAGCTTTATGCCACTACTCTGGTAATCAAGGACCTGCCAAGCTTTTTTTATGTAAATTTGAATATGACGAAAAGACTTCAGTGGCTCCAAGATAAAATCCGCAAGGCCAAAAAATCAATTACCCTAGGTTCAAATCTTACCTGTCTACCAAACATCAACATTTGGCGCTTTTCACCACCAAATGATCTCACCTACAAAAATTAACCTCCATGACATTAAAGTCAAAAAATTCTCTTTCTTGTCAGTATTATTTCTTGTCCTTGCAAATTTCTATCAAACTGATTTGAAACACTTACGGTACGAACGGCAGAAAAGGTTTCTGTCACACAATCAGATATTGATGCTTGGGCCATTCCATGAGCTTTAAATACAGGTATGGTTGATCGCTTGTAGATGGCTTCAGAACACTTAAAACTAATCAAGAGGAGGCAGCAAACGCCAAGCAAGTAGAGACACTATAGCCTCAATCCAGGTAGCAACAGTTTCAAAAGAAATAGTGCGTACATAAAATGAATTCAAACTTATTTAGGTTTTGATTATTATTAACAATGATAAAACATTGTTGAGGGAAAAAGAAACATGGACAAGAAGCCTGATTGTCCTTGTAGTAGAAAGTCGATAAGAAAATATACAGAAAAGTGTAGTAAAACATTCAATAGGGAAAGAACACTTCTACATTTTTTTATGATGCTAATAGAATAATTAAACCTTGGATAAACTGAATAAAAAGAACAAGCATCAGAAAAAAGAATGCTTCCAAAAGGAGAATACTTACCAACTAATGCAGACACTGTAAGCATCAGAATCCCCAAGATAGGTGCCAATTGGGGGGCCAACACAAAGAGTATGCACATAGTTCCAGTTACCTACAATGAGAGAAGGACAGAAGATATATGTCAACAGTTTCTGAGTAACAGATCACATATCGAAATGACGTAAAACGATGTGCTTCTGAAACTCTCTGATCATGAGAGTATTTAAGATACCATCAATCAAAGCTCACTTTCGCAATAGTATAGAGTGTCTTGCCTCAGAAAGTGCTCTGAATCCACGATCCCTTGAGACGTTCTCGCTCACAATGCTATGAAGAGAACCCAAATCAGACGTTACTAAGGCACTAATTTCACCAACCTATCACAAGCACACAGACGTGGCTTAACCATATTAAAAATGTAAAAACAATTCAACTAACTGTAAACAAAACCAGTATCACGTACCTTGTACCGATCAAAAAACTCCACCTACACTCAACATTTAGAAAACGCATGAAAATCCAGTACTGAAATTGAATATATCAAACAAACCTAAACGATGACAAAGCTTACACCTTCTGAACCAAAATTCTTCTAAAAATATGCGCTCTAAGTGTTGACATGATCTTCTCCCACACAGTGTTCATGTTCACAACAAAAATTACAGTGAAAATCGGTTCCAAAGAGTACAAAATTCCAACTTTGCTTAGTAACCTCCACAGAGGCTCCTGTCTCGCGCCAATCAACACTTCGAAAAATCGCCCTACAACCAGCGAAATTGCTAACAGTTACAATTACGAACTTAAAAGAACATGAGTTTATGATGATTTTCTCGTAAACTGAACTCAATCAGATCCACACCTGAAAATATAGGCATAGAGAGAGTACACATAGTGCAACAAACCAACGATAACGCAGAAATAGCTAGCCTGAGCTTATGCTCAAACAAAAGACTGCAGAGGAGGTCCCAGTTTATCGCTTTCGGCGGCGACCGCACCGTCTCGTCGCGGTCGCCCGAGGCGTCGACTTTCGGGTCTGGTTCGCTGACAATCGGGTCGGAGGCCGGTCCGGTGACGTAAACACAAGAAATCGAGCTGGTTTTGGAGCTCCATTTCTTCGTGGAGAGTGGTGGGAGAAGACGCGATTCGCTGAGAGTAGGAGTCAAACCCCGAGACTTGAAAGGAAGTTGGTGGCGCTTGAGCTTATCTTTGGCACGCGCGTGGAGGACATGCACTGGGGGGCGCGTGACGTTCGTTTGGAGAAGCAAGGCGCGACTTGCAGAGGCCATGAGAAATGATGAAGGCGCGATAAAATGGAACTGTCCAAGTTATAGGGAATTCGTAATTCTATAATAGGAATTTACTATCCTGTGCACACTCGTACCATGTAAAACGAAACTGTTCGTCCGATTTGCAGACCAAATCTTATCTGTTCTAATTCAACGGTTAAAAAACCACTTAACGGAAGCCAAAGAGACGTTTTATCCTTTTTTTTTTTGAAGAATTAAGTTTCATTATTTTATTTTTAATTATTAAATTGTAAATTATATTTTGAGAAATGTTTTGAAAATATTTTTTAAATTATATAAAATTTAAAGTTATTATATTATTAATATTGTTTTAACAATATTTAATAAAAATAATATTTTTAATTACCTCATTTTTTTATTGTTGTATTCGCACCTGAATTTATCATAAATAACTTCTCTATGATATAGGAGTAAAGTCGCAAATTATCAGAATTTTTCAAATCTCGTTTTGTTGCGAAATTTCGGATTAAGTGATGATGATTATTACGATTCGAATTGGGTTCAAAATTTTAAAAATTATTTGTAAAATAGAGTTATTTCAATTAAAATTTATAAACTTACTTTAAAATTAAATTGTTAATTTCGTACGGACTCTAATTTTCAACCTTAACCAACTGAAAACAAATGTAGTGGTTGAGATGTGCGGGAGGTGAGGGCAAAATGGTAATTAAGGGATAATTGAAACACGTACACGTGTCTCGTGGTGACTGTTTAGTTCAGAGATGAGCTCTTCACGGGATGGTGGTGGTCTCTTGCCTCTGGCTCTTAGAAGTCTCAAATTCGAACGAATCTCACAAAACAAGCACACACACTCGCACAAGCTCTCTCTCTCTCTCTCTCTCTCTCTCTCGCTGTCTTTCTCTTACCGATTTCATCGCGAACTTGATTCTGCATCTTGTGATTCCGTGGAACCCAGCGTATCAAAATCATGGCGCGGACGTCAATCGCCAGCCGTTGATTTTTGTTGGAGTATACTGATTAGTGTTGGACTTATGCTGTTGTTTGTCTAGTTCTATGGCCTTGTTTCGGTGGATTTTGATTTTTGTTTCATTTATGTGTTTGTTACGTGGACTTGACGCGAGTGCTGGTGATGCGGATCCGATTTACAAGTAAGCTTTCTTTTTCCTGTTCTTTTTCGGGTTTTGTTACCATTTTATCTCGCTTAAATTTTTCTCTTTTTTCATATCTTCGTGTTCACTGGTCGTTTATATTCATTTCAAGGTAATTGAACTTGATTGGTTTCGTTTCTGATTGTAAAGTTGAGTTCTTTTCTACTATAATTTCCCCCGATTACATCAACGTTCGGGATTCTAGGAAATGGTGACAAAAGAAGGCTTTTGTGATGAGAATTAGTGGTGCAAGTCTTAAATTTGATTAAATGAGTTTGCTGTAGATTGAACTGAAAGCAGCTAGTTCTCTGTTTGTGGTCTCTCCATATAATAATGTAAATTCAATTGGTTGTGGTGGAATAAGGGCACGAACTTTGTATGAATTCTAAATTTTGAGCATTTGACGTGTCTTTAGCGTCTATATATGCGTGTGTTTGTGTTTATGGGCCTGTTAGGAAATAAATAATGGTGTAGATAAGCATTGAGTATCCCTTAGATTACTGTCTCTTCTTTTCCGTTGTATGATTTTTCTATGATGGTGATTGGTCATTATCATTCCTATATTTAGGATTGTTATTCATTTTCCAGGGCCTGCTTGGTGCAGTGTGAGAAAAGTGGATGTGTTGGGGAAAAATGCTTCCAACACTGTAAATTCTCATCTGATGGTAAACAAATTGATGGTCCATGGTACATGCAAGAGCCACTGTATCTGAAGTGGAAACACTGGGATTGTCGTGGTGATTGTCGATACTACTGCATGCTTTTCAGGGAGGAAGAAAGAATGAAACTTGGTGGCAAGCCTGTCAAGTATCATCGGAAATGGCCATTTCAACGTGTTCATGGAATTCAGGTTCACCTTATTTTTTTATTTGGTCACAATTTTATCTTCATATACTGTTCTAGTACTTATGTCTTCCACCACTCCTAACATGTAATATAACTGTTTCAAGGAACCCGTTTCTGTTGCTTTCTCTGCACTTAATCTCGCCATTCAGTTTCATGGCTGGATATCCTTTTTCATTCTTATATACTACAAGCTTCCGTTGAGGCCAAATAAGAATACTTATTACGAGTATACGGGCTTGTGGCATATCTATGCAATCCTATCAATGAATGCCTGGTTCTGGAGTGCCGTTTTCCACAGTCGGTAAGTGTCATAATACTCAGAATGTACTTTAACTAGGCTCTGATATTTTCCTTGAAGCATGATAGCAGACTACCAACTGATTCATGGTGGTTCGTAGGAAATAAATGTTGTTGAAAATATATTCGAATTATCTGCACATTCATTACCATTGATGATGTTCTCGTTTATGTATAGGTATATTGTTTAATAGCATGCATACACAAGAAATTTTTGGCACCATTTGTTACTTACGTTGTACTTCTTCTCTAAATTCGCTCCAGAGATGTTGAGTTGTTGGAGAAGCTAGTCTATTCATCTGCTGTGGCATTACTTGGGTTTTCCCTTATTCTAGCAATATTGCGAGCTTTCAACGTTAGAGATGAGGCTGCTAGAGTCATGGTTGCTGTTCCAGTGCTTGCATTTGTTACAACACACATCATGTATCTGAACTTTTATAACCTTGATTATGGTAATTCTTTCTTCAGTATTTTTCTGAAACATACACCATGAACAAAACACTTGAATAACTTGCACATCTAAATTGCTTGTCCATTCACTAA
This sequence comes from Erythroxylum longipes, assembly GCA_027563885.1. Taxonomy (NCBI): domain Eukaryota; kingdom Viridiplantae; phylum Streptophyta; class Magnoliopsida; order Malpighiales; family Erythroxylaceae; genus Erythroxylum; species Erythroxylum longipes. Next base: position 28,714,990 of record JAOQMS010000007.1, read on the forward strand.
CCTACTATTATGAATTGGATTCTATGATGTTAATCTATGCAGTTGTATGTTTAATTATAAGCAGTTTTACAATATTCTGGTCTATTGCATCCCATATTTTTCTCGTCTTGACCCGTTTGTTTTCTGAACCATTTTCATTCTGGTTCTAGTGTATGAACCATACTAAATCCCAATAACTTATAGTTTAAGATTTTGCTACAAGTTTGAACCTAACCAAAGTGAAAATTGGATAGGAGCAATGACCAGCATAATGTTGTCATCTTATTTTGGGATCAACAACAGGATAGGTTTTTGGAATTTACTAGTTGGATTGCGCTTGTCCTTTTGGAGGTTTCAGAGGGCCCTATTTCTTTGCAGGTCTAAACATGAAAGTTTGTTTAGCCATGGGAGTTGCTCAGCTTCTCATTTGGGCAATTTGGGCTGGCACTAGTCACCATCCATCCAGAAGGAAGTTGTGGATAGTGGTTGTAGGCGGAGCTCTGGCTTCACTTTTGGAAATATACGACTTTCCCCCTTTCAAGGGTTTTGTGGATGCTCATGCTCTTTGGCATGCTACTACCATCCCACTTGCTTATCTTTGGTGGGGTTTTGTGAGAGATGATGCAGAGTTTAGAACGTCAAGTCTCCTCAAGAAAACAAAGTAGACATTCTGTGAAAATGCCTTCAGTGAGGAACAGTCGGACGATTTGTTTTCTGCTGCACCGCTGAAAAGCAGTTTGTTTTCCTCCTGTATTCTCTTTTCCCGAATGTTTACATGTCAAGCCCTGTCATTTGCACTTGCCTCTGGAGATATCCAGAGTCCGCTGAAATTGTTGTATACACGTTTGCACTTGAACTTTAGGTCACTGCGACCTTTTTTCGTGCAGCAATTTGTTTTGTAAAACTAGGGGTTTTTGTTCTTCAGAGGATGATTTCATGGTGTGTACTAATTTGATCGAGAGATCAGAAATGACTTAGAATCATCATCTTTGAATTCAATTGGTCTTGGTGCTTGTATAGCCGAATTGTTCTCCTAATGGAGCAGTTTGAAATGTATGGCGTTACAATTTATCAATTCATTTTGACAACCAGTAATAGTCTGTAGGAACTGCTGGAGTGTATTTCTGGAATTTTGAGTACTTTTGTTCTCATTCCTTTGCGTCTAAACAATTTCCCGTGACAGATGGTAAGTGACGTGCTTACGGAGAAGGTTCCCTTCTAGAGGGCATTTGTGTGCAATTCTAGCTAACATGATTTTGATCACATATTGTCCACATTATAATCTTCTGCTGAAAACTTGGAGCTTGTAGCTTTCCTCTGACAATAAAGGGAATTAGAATCACAAGTGTCTTGACCTGTTGGCCATAACAGAGATTTTCTTACTTCTTAGAGATGCTTGTATATATTATATACATTTCCTGAAACTTTGGAACAAGTCATGGCATTTTTTGCCTCATGATTCCATTCTGGTAAAATCCTTCCCAGAAAAGGTTATATTCTAAATTCTAACTTTGGATACTGAAACTTATACAATATCATGGAAAATCAAATAGAGTAGCTCCATAATGATATGTCAGCATTAGTTTCCATGTCATCCCCATTTTCTCCGCCGCAGTGAGGTGGAGGTATCAACATCGCTTTGGCCATGTCCGCCAACAATCCTGGCATGCCGAAAACCGCCTCCTCATCCATGAAAAACACCTCCTCCTCTGCCGCCAACGGGGTTTTCACTGTCGTAGCTTCTGTCGTTGTATTACTCTGTTCTCTTAATTCATGAGCAAACTCTAACTCCGGCTGCCGGAACGCCTCAGCAGCCTCTGCAGCCGCCTTCTGAATGTCCTTAGCCTCACCGGAAGCCGGCACCGGCAGCCGCCAAGCAGAGTCGGCAAAATTCAAGCACGCTGACCGCCCCTTAAGAGCCAGCGCCGCCACATCATGAGCTCGAGCCGCCATTTCCGCAGTGGGAAAAGTCCCGAGCCATATCCTCGACTTCTTGTTAGGCTCTCTAACTTCACAAACCCACTTGCCGGAGTTCCTCCGCCGAACTCCTCGGTACACAGGATGCCGAGTCTCCCTGAACTTCTTCCTTCCAGCCCGCTTCTTTGGATAGCTCGACGCCAACATCATCTCTTCATCTGAAAAATTGCCTCGAGAACCAATAACACCATCTGACATAGGAGAAGACACAGTCCCCGGCAACTCCATAGACCACAGTTCCATCGACCCAAGTGAGAAAACATCCATAGCACCTTAAAGACTTAAGTCTTTCAGTGGTTTTTTGATTCAAACTAGTCGTAAAATAGCTAACAGAGTACTTAAGTGAAGTGGGTGTACATCAATGGTTTGGCATGGACTTATGGTCTACTTATATATATATGTTATTTATGGATAAAGTGCTGATGATAGTGGCAGTGTTTTGTAATACGAGAGATGACGTTTTCAATAAACGGAAAGAACACGGAGAAGGTGATAAGGAGACTGGTTTGCTGGGCATGGCTAAGAACCAGCTGTATCTTCTTCGGACAAGTTGCTTTGGTTTCGGAGGTTGAACGTTGAACTTTTCATGAGCTGACACATATTGATTTGACCCCATTCTGGAAGTTTAGACATGTTTTAATACAACAAGACCACGTACTTTCGCCTCTTTTTCCATTTTAATTATTATATTTAAAATATTATATAATTTTATCCAAAGCGTTAGACAAATTTATCATTATATTTTATTTGAAATAATGTAAATCAAAAATATTTTAATTTCAATATACTGAGTATTAGCAAGGAATTGATTCAAATCGTGCAATCGTTGTTGTAAAAAATGTATTTTTAAGTAATTACTCATAGATCATTCTTGCGAATGTACTCTCCGAGCAGGATTCTTAACATATTAGTACAACACTTCAATGGCTGATATGTATAGTGTTCAATATCCATCGTTTCAACTATGACTACGGGGTATTTAATCTCATTTTTTCCATTCGCTTTCGTCTCTTAGTGTCAGTGTTGGCCACTCTCAGGTTGAACAGTAAGGGTTAAAAAAGGACAATCGCTCATTTTTATTCGTAAACCAATATTTTTAAAATCAAAAGAGTGGGGTAAAAAAGGGAGAAAAAAAACTCTTCATTTTTTGTTTTTTTATAGCTGGATCCTCTGAAATTAAAAAAAATCTTAATTAAAATGTGATTCCAACTCAGCATTTTTTAGAAGAGTTGCTCTTGGGAAAGCAAAATACCACAAAAGTTGTAAACTATGTTAAGAGAAGAGTTATTATCTATCATTGGCCTCTATCATAGAATCAGTCGAAAAGGCCAAGAGGCAGCTTTAAAGAAATTGGTAATCAAGTTCACCCAACATTGACCTATAATTGAGTATAATTGAAACTATGATGATTAAGAGTGATAAGGTATTTAACTAAGCATATTGTACTCAACTCTTTTCACTTATTGTTTTCCAATATAAATAATCCGAAGTCTTAGTCTTGAAACATAAAAATTATCAAATTTGTTTATGACCAAAAAGAATAATTGCTTTCTTCGTATGAGACAAAGGACTCGAGCCTTTGTTATAGTTTGCACTTTTCTAAAATAGGCTTGTGTATTTTAAAATTATTAAAAGATATTTTTTATTAATTTTGTCAAAAATTTTAATATAAATTATTATGGATATTTTTCATCTTAAATATTTATTTAGAGACTCTTATATGCAAAAATCATTTATATTAAAATAATTTAAAAAATATTACACTAATTTTTAGTATTTTCAATATAAGATATTATTCTAGCAATTTTAAAATATACGAGTCATATTTTTTTAAAAATAAATATGATGAATGTAAAACCTAATGTTTTAAAAATCTAACTAAAAATTAAACCTGTAAGATAAGAGATTTAAAGTTTAAAAAATCCAACTGGCATTAAACCGTCATAAGACTGACTAAATATTGAATAAAATATTATTCTTACCCATAAAAAATGAAGTTTAATTAAAAATTATTAAATGAAAATTAATTCATCTTTTATTTATAGGAACTTATTAATTCACAAAAATCGATCGATCAATTAATAAACTTATTAATTTTTAACAATAAAACTTATTAAAGTAAAATAAACTAAAAGTTAAAAACTAAATGGAAAACTTGGTCAATTCAAGATTTGTGTAGTCCAACTGGCCAAACCATCTTAGTTTTTTAATTACTGCTAAAGCCTTTTACCCTTAAAACAAATATAAAAGCATGTTAAATTATACTAGACTAAAAATGTATTAAAATATGAATTACCAAAAATAATAAAAATTTAAAAAGGATAAAAGAATGAAAGATTTAGTAAAATGGGTTGGAAAGCCATTTGCAAGTTGTGGAGCTTAGAATCAATGTTTTAAGAGTTAAACCGGTAAAATAAAAGGTTTAAGGTTTGAAAGATTTAATAAGAATTAAACTGTCATAAAATCGGCTAAAGATTAAATAAAATTAAAGAATTTGAAATATGATTGAAAGAAATTGTCCTTATATATTGAATAATTTAAATTTTAATTAAAAAAATATTGTTAAATAAAAATTAATTAATTAATTTAGTTTATAAAAATTTATTAATTTATAAAAATTAACCAATTAATCAATTTTAATAATAAAATTATTAAAATAAATCAAACTAAAAAATTTAAAATCAAACCAAACAATTAAACAATTCAAAAATTTTATGATTAAATCATAGTTTGAATTGTATAATGAGAGCCAATGCAAAAACCACGTTTAGTTTAAGGTAAGTAGCTGGACCGAACGAAGGTTCCAAACAATAACCCTGCGTTTGGTCAGTGTCTTCAGGGGTGAGGACAATGGATAAGGACGCAAAAGTTTTGTCTTTCGTCCTGTTTGCTTGCTGTCCTCACCCATTTTTGTTCCGTCTTCAGAGGACAAGGACAGAAATTTTTGTTCCTTC
>JAOQMS010000007.1:28723359-28737176 GCA_027563885.1 Erythroxylum longipes
TTAAAATATTGTAATTAATTAAAATATAATTCATTTTATAATTAATTAATTACAATATTTTTTACGAACCAACCACTATCAATGGTAATGATAACCATTCCTTCATCTTAACCAACCATCATAATTATAATTATTATATCCATTCCCATTCCTCCCTATAATCATTCTCATTCTCATTCTCATTATCTTTCATAAACCAAGCGCCCCCTTAAATTTCAAGTCTTTTATTATCTTAGAGATCTAATTACTAAAAATGTCAAAATTAAATAATAAGATATATATGCCATATATCTTAACATGATATATATATATATATTCTTTTACGTTACTTTTTAAATAATTTTAGTGAAATAAATGAATTAATATCGAGTAGAACTATCATTTGATCGACTAGATGATAATTATATAATTTTTAATTAAATATTTCTAATTTTTTAACAATTTAAATTGTTCTGTATCTTTAAAATGAGTTTGACCGTACAATTGAAAACTTGTAATGTGGGTTATCTCAAAAAAAAAAAAAATGTAATGTGAATAAGCCTCGTAGTAGTCAAAAGAGTTTTTAAGAAAACGGTCGGCACTGGAGAGTTATAACGATTGACATTGACAATCTGTAGATCTTCGGAGTACTAAAGATCCTAAGGAGATATTAAAGAGACTACAGTTCATAAGCACCTCGACGACAAGATGAATTATCTTAACTGATAGGCAAACTCTTGAAAGGAGAAAACTTCGGAAAGAGACAGCTTTCGTTTATCAGTGCCGTCTTTAGGGATGTTACAATCTTCCCGTTCACATTGCAACTGTGAGACGAATTATGTAGAGTAGAAATGACATTTTTTTAATTTGGTATTAAAATTTAATAAAACAATATAATTTTAAAGTTGCTTTTTTTAATCATACTGAAGTTTGGAACAATATAATGAAGTAGTTAATTAAACTTTTTAATCTTTATTTAATTTTATAATATTAGTTTACATTTAAAAATATCATAATATTAAATTTTTAAACATAAAGAGTCACATCAAATTAATATTTTTAGTATATAACTACTATATATTGTATCTGTGTCATACTATAATTATGGATATTTTAATTTATTAAATAATAAAATTTATACATATTATATGAAAAATACTAATATGATGTAGCTCGCTGTATCATTCATATTAATAGAGAATTTAACGTTTGACTATTATTATTATTATTAAAGTTATAAACTTAATTTTTGTAAAATTAAATATTTAAAATCTAAATTCTTATAAGAATATTCAATGTAATACTAAGAAATATAATATTCATGCACTTATAATTTTTTTAAAATCATAGCCTCATAAGTCATTTTACAGATCAACACCTAATACTAAACAACTGATTTTACCAAACATCTTCAATAAACAATTGATGTTATCTGCTGGTCAAATCAGCTGATATAATCAGTTATCAACTAATCGTTGATAGAATCAAATAACAGCTAATGCAATTCGCTATTTGCCAAACAAGGCCTTTGAGTTTTATCAGTAGTATTGAAATAAAATTTAGATGATCAAATTTTGAATATATTTAAAATAATTAATTTGAACTTATTATAATTAATTATAGTTATTTTATTAAAATTTAATTTAATGATTAAATAATGAATAAACAAAAACAATCTTAGTTTCTTAATCTTATTGAACTTAAATTAAGCTCAAATTGAACAAAATCGATTACCATGCCTAGTCATAAGATCAGATCCTTTGGTTTGATTAATTAATTCTTACTTTATTTTATTAAATTTTATTTACATATTCATATAAAGTTTACATAAATATAAATATACGGCCAAAATTAAACGAAACCAATTAAAGCATCCTAACCTGAAGATGGTGATCCAACCCTTGCCCCACAGCTCTAACTCATCAATCCTGTAAATGTTAGTCTATTCCATTCTCTCAAATCTTTATACTTGGTTGGCTCACCCTTCCCCAGAAAGAAAAAATCTATGTACTTGGAATCATGAAGACCTGGTCAGTCATAATTAGGCTTAGCCTCATTTGCGTAGGTTACGAGTTAAGATACTGCCTCATTTATTAGGTACTTAATATGAAAAGGACCTAGGAAGAATAGGGTGTCTGAGCACTTGACTTGTTCCTATGTCAACTCAGGCAAGTTCAGGCAATCACGTATGGCGAATTAGTCAATCTTATAAGTCGGCGAGCCGACTTACTACAATATCTAGCCTGGGAATAAGATAACCAATTTCTATTTTTTAATAGTTAAATGTACTATATTTTGTTTGGTAATTTTTAATCATATTTTGTTGATTTTTATTTAAAATATAAACGATGTTCACAATTTTAATATAAGTGAGAATAAAAAATAAATTAAAAAGATGTTTAATATAATTAACTTTTGATAATTATCTATTATCTTTATAATATTATTCATTATTAATATAATTAATTTTAAATTGAGAACTCCCGTGTACTTATAAATTTTAAAAATTACATAATAGTATATTTTAAATAAAAATAATAAAGTAATAATTAAAAAAACAACATCATTTTTTGTTGATAATTCCTTGGAGGGTGGGGTACACTAGCTTATCCTAAAGCCTGATTAATACGTTAATTACATACTTAACCTGTCAAAATTGATACACTACAAATTCAACAACTAAATCATGTTTATAGAACTTTTTTATGGCAGGCGTTTCCTAAATTTTTCAAACCAAGATAGGCTATAAGTCCTCCATGGCCGACTAAAAGCTTTCTATTTCCCTAATCAAATTCACCAAGAACCAATATTTCAACCACTTATTCTAATTGGTTGTCACCTTCAGCCCTAATAATTATGTTTAAGGACATAAGATTAAAAAGTAATCTATTGCTTACTTCTCCAACAATTTGTTTATAAATGAATAAGGATGTCTATCTCGCCTTTAATAATTTGAATTAATCAATATTTCAAAAATCAGAAGTTCAATTGATAAGACAAGAGGTTTATGGTTTAAAAGGTTTAACCAGTATTAAATTGTCATTGTTAGAGTATCTCATATTCACTAAACATTAAAATGTTAAAGGGTTTATAAGTGGTAAGGGTCAATTATTCAAATGACTGGTTCTAGTCATTTTGACAATGGTTGACCCAAGCTAAATTCTTATTAATGGACTCTACACTCTATCTATATTAAAAATTTTAATATGATATCAGAACCTTTGTGACCAAGTGGTCGTGAGTTTCAATCTTACCACTTATCTATTATTCAGCACAAAATAGAGTGAGCATGTGCAAGTTTTAAGGATATAAGCTTAAAAATTATTCTATTCCTTACTTCTCCAATAATGTGTTTATAAATCAATAAGGATGTTTATCCCGCCTTTAATAAATTTAATTAATCAATATTTAAAAAATCAGAAGTTCAATTGATAAGATAAGAGATTTAAAGTTTAAAAGGTTCAATCAGTACTAAACCGTCATTGTTAGAGAATCCCCGTATTGACTATACATAAAAATGTTAAAGGGCTTATAAATGATAATGGTCAACTATCTAAATGACTAATTTTAGTCATTTTGACAATGGTTAACTCAAGCCCAATTCTTGTTAATAGACTTTACATTCTACCCACATTAAAAATTCTAATATGATATCAGAGTCTCTGTGACCAAGTGATCGTGAGTTCAAATCCTACCATTCACCTATTATTTAGCACAAGGTAAAGTGGGCATGTTCAAGTTTTAAGGACATAAGATTAAAAATTATTCTATTCCTTAATTCTCCAATAATTTGTTTATAAATCAATAAGGATGTTTATCCCGCCTTTAATAAATTGAATTAATCAATATTTAAAAAATCAGAAGTTCAATCGATAAGATAAGAAGTTTAAAATTTAAAAGGTTTAACCAGTATGAAACCGTCATTGTTAGAGTATCCCCATATTGACTAAACACAAAAATATTTAATGGTTTATAAGTGGTAGTGGTCAACTATCCAAATGACTAGTTCTAGTCATTTTGACAATGGTTGACCTAAGCCCAATTTTTGTTAATGAACTTTATATTCTACCCATATTAAAAATTCTAATATGATATCAGAGCCTCTGTGACTAAGTGGTCGTGAGTTCAAATCCTACTACCCACCTGTTATTCAACACAAGGTAGAGTAAGCCTGTACAAGTTTTAAGCTCAAAGGGCTTTCACTTGAGAGGATGTGTTAGTGGGCCAACTTAATTGATTTTATATATTCACTAATAGTCATAAAATCGGTTAAAGATTAAATAAAATTAAAGAATTTGAAAAATAACTGAAGAGGACTTTTGTTTGAACGGAGGAACCCACAACCGCTATCCTTTGGATGCACACTGAGTAAATCTTTGGATTGACGCAATAGCCTACAAATCACGTCAACCGAGTACTCCACACTAGGCAAAGCTCTGTATGATAGGCTCGATCGAGAGAGTTTAGGTAGGAGATTCGAACACAGGACCTTTTGGCCCCATGCTTCCTCACTCCACCAACTTGAGAAGAAGACAATCCTTATATATTGAAAAATTTAAAGTGAAATTAAAAAAGACTGTTAAATAAAATTCAATAAGTTTATAAAATTAATTAGTTTACAAAATTGGTGAATTAATTAATAAACTAATATGTTTTTAACAACAAATATTATTAAAATAAATCAAATCAAGAAGTTGAAAGTCGGTTAGTTTAAGGTTTTTACTGTTAAATCGGTCAAACTAGTTCAAAATTTAAAATGTTAGAATTAATTTGTAGAATTAATTTTATATCTTTATTAATTTAAAAAATCTTAAGTACAAATTATGATTAAAATTCATATCTTATTTTAATAATTTAAAATGATTACTTAAAACTAAAAATACGTCAAATTTATAAATATATTAATTAATCAAATTATAATTCACTAATTCATCAAATAATTTATACAATTTTATAACTTACAAAATGTTATACACACTCCACATTTTATTTAATACACACAAAAAGCGATTGCATATTCCACCTCATCTTTTACCATTCTAAGTGGCACCAGACTTGGATATAGCCTAAAACGTGATGACCCCAAAAGTAGCAAAACATGATCATATTACAGTAATCATTGAGCTTTTCAACAATCCAATAGAGGTAATATCCGTAGTTATATTTTAATCTTCTCATTGTGGGCGTGGGACCTCTTGTCCCAACTTTCAAGTCAAAAGCTTTGAAAAAACCATTAATTAAGCTGCTCACTTTACCAATCTCTTTCACGAAATCCAAAGACTCTAAACCTTAACATTCAACAAACAATGGCTCTCTCGTTGACATTAATTGCAGAAGGTTTATACACGATGAAGTTCTAGCTGAAGAACCTGCAACACCAAGAACTTTAATGTCTGTAATGCGAAGTTCAGGATTGAAACGGAAGACCAAGTGTTTGTAAATCTGCAGATATATCACATGGGGGGTTCCGTTGTTCCAATACTGTAACCTGCAAGTACTCGCATTTTCTGGTCCAAAAACGTAAAGGAAGAAGAACACCAAACTTCATCTATCTCAAGAAACTACAAGGAGGAAAAAAGAGATGATCTGATCTCCACTGCGGTTTTAAATATACATCTACCAATCTAGCACCAAAGCAAGAGGTGGTCGTCTCGTCGTAGAAACCTTCATCTTCCGTGTAAAATTGCGAAAACAGCAGAGAAGGATCATGACATGAGCATATGTATATGTTTATATATATGGATCACTCGTTTCATTGTTTATTTATATGACCATAAGCTTTCAGCGTCTGAGCTGGTGGGCGAATCGTCCGACGACTGGGAATTTATCCTCGGAGGACTCACCATCATCCCACCAGCCATGTCCACGAGTAAATTCGGCATGTTCAGAAGCATTTCCTCGTCGATGAACTCTTGGCCACTCTGCTCAGTTTGCGCACCTTCGGACGGAACCCGACCTACTTCAGAACTCGCCGCTCTTGCAGCGGCGGCGGAGGCCGCGGCAGCCCTTATATTGGCTGCGGAGGTTGACGCCGGAATGGGGTAGGACAGTATTGATTCCGGGAAATTGAGAGGCGTGTCGGGTCCTTTGAGTGCAAGAGCTGCCACGTCGTAGGCAGCGGCCGCCATTTCAGGCGCGGGATACGTACCTAACCATATTCGAGTAGCCTTACGTGGCTCTCGGATCTCGGATACCCATTTCCCGCTCCGGCTCCGAATCCCTCTGTAACTAGGATGGCTCGGCCTCCTGCTGCTGCTACTACTTCCGGGTCTAGGGGACGGGTCAGATGACGTGGAGCGTGGGGATTGGTCCTCTGTGGGCAAAATCTGACTAGGAACTTGTACAGCAGAAGGGTTTTGATTTGGCAGTGGTTTGTCATCGGGACTTGCCATGTTATTATAACATGTATAATAGTGGAAAAAACATATATTTATGTAACATGAAACATCATAAGAAGAGAGCGTGCAAGTGTAAAACTAATGTTGTTTTAAGGATTCCGTTCGAGGGAATGAAGTGGTCAGGCTTTATATACGAAGAAAGCGTGGGGAATTCGCGGACCCAAGGGCTTTTTGTCTGTTTTTTGTGGTTTGGATTTGGTAATGCATCAAGGATATAATGGTTTCTGACGTGACTTGAGAAAGGCGAGAGGTTACAGTGAGCACACGTATTAAGCACAAACTTCCTAATTTTTTGTCTTAATTTATTAGCTGTGACTTGTCTGTTCCTCAATTTCACTTCCGGTCTTGTGAGTGATGTCACAACAAAATGTGAAACATATTTGATAATATAAAAGATTTGGTCACGCCTTACCTTTAATACGTCTTTTGAATAATTCAGTAATACTAGAGTCATTAGGTTCAGCTTGGGTATTCATCGTGTCCCGAATTCAAATCCCTAAATGATAAAGAGATTTTAATTGTACGTTGTGGGACCTTTCGAGGCTCGTATAAACCCGAAATATGTATAAAATTTGATAACACCCTACTTTTAAAACGTCTTTTTGGGTAGCTAAGTGGGTCTTTGTCTGGGTTAAGGCAAAGGCAATGATTTGCACTCCAACGTATTATAAAAAGTTTAAGTAATTTTTTTATTTTTATTTTCTATATTAACGTTATTAAATAATACTTAATGCATTATAATATCACTAAATTAGTATTTATTATACTTTGAAAATAGTTACAAAGAAAATGGTAAGTACTTATTTAGATTTTTTTTAAAGTTAAGATAAAAATCACACATATATTTAATATAAAATTAGTTTATGATATATCTAAATTGTCTAATTGTAATATAACATAGGCTAAATTTATGATTTATATATTAATGACTGACAAAATTTATGTTTTAAAAAATGTTTAAAACATAATTTGTAACTTAATTTAATTTTAATAAACTTAATTTAGTTTTTTAATTGTCTTGACTTCCTTCATATTATCACTCTAAACCCTTTTGTGTTTTCCATTTCTTTTATTTATTTTTCTTGGTAAGTCATACATGATCAACTTGAAAGGTATTTGACATGAATTATACAAGCAAATAATTTATAATAACGACATGAATTATTAGAGGGGGAAGTGCAAGAGAAATTAGACCTAGAGATCATATGGTTGACAGAAGGAGTTGGTCAACTTCCAAGATGAGGACTCTGTCACAATAATAAATGAATTAAAAAACTAAAAATATGCAAATAATTGGTGATAAGGAAATTTTCAACTTGCTCAAAAGAAAGAAAAAGAATCATGCCAAGTGGGATTTAGGCAAGTGGGTTTTAGCAGTTGACTAGAAAAAAAAATTATGCCAAGTGGGTTTTAGCAGTCTGACTAACAAAATTTCATTTTGACAAAAAGTCAACCTAAAATAGAAACACATATATAATAATAGAAAAATAACAATTCAGTAAAAATTTTGGTAATATTTAAAATTTTGAAAGGTTCAATAATACATAAACTTATCTCTAACTAATAAAAAATCTATTTTCGAACGATTTATATACATATGTATGTATATTCATATATGAACTTGGTAATTTGGTATGTGTACTCGTTTTTCTTATTATCAAATCAAATGAAATCTTTGATGATTTCGTGAACACATCACTTTACTATCTTGTTGTTTTGATTCAATTCATGTTTCCCAATTATGAAATTTTCTATTTTAAGAATTTCAAAATTTACATTTTGGCATTTCATTAATGCACAATCATTTTTGAACAAAATTCAAATGCAACAATATCCAATAAAAATCTTGTTCACACGTAGAGTTTAGTAATTTCACAAGTACGACAATAACATCCAATGAAAATCTTGTTCATACTCAGGGTTTAGTAATATACAATCTTACTCTTAATTAATAGAGAGGTTGTTTCTAAGCATTAATTAACTAATCATAAAACCAAATAATCGCACTCTTGAAATATTGTCTGGTTCTTAGTTTTACAAATCCCTTTTCTCACTTTGAAATATGAGATCTACAGTATGTTTCTTGAGAATTATTCATATATATCTTCAAAAGCAAAAAAAAAAAAAAACCTTTGTAAGAACCTATCAATTCCGCTAAATTTGCATTGAATGCCGTTTTCTCCACTCCAGATTTCTCACATTAATTAGACAGGATTTTGGTTTGACTACTATGATGATAAGTTCATCTCCACTTCATCATTAATTCCAAATGACACACAACCAGACAAATAGTAACATAGAAAAAAAAACATAAAAAGCAAGTATCGAATTCCTATAAATTGAACATTTGTGATACTAAGATAATACCTCAGGGAACACTTGAGTAGTACTATAAACTTTCTTGCTTTGCCCATGTCCGAAATCTTACAAGACAGAATGGGTCGTGAGAGGTTCGTGCCTGCTTCATCTTCCAAGACCACTTCGCCTGTGTTGAAGATCCAAATCCTGGTCGTGGACGATGATGCTACTTCTCTTGCTGTTGTTGCATCTATGCTCAGAACATGCGGTCCTCAAGGTACGTGTATTTATTTATGAAGAGTTTTAAATCATATTTCGGGTTTCCGAAACCCTTTTTTAGAACCGCATTATAACCGTAATCTGTAATTTAACTTTGCTAAGAAGGATTGATATAATGACAAGGCTTTGCATGCATGTTATGATAGTTTTCTTCATTCGAACCATTAAGGAGACGCTCTTGATTTCCATTTTAGTGATTTGAGACTTTAACAAGTGAAGAGACATAAGGGTCTGCACAAGGTTTCTGGATCTAATATTTCTTTACTATCTTAACATCTATGGAACCATATAAAAGATTTTAATGCTTCATTTAAGATTTTGCGGTGTTTGAATTGAAAAAAATTATGTAGGCAAATTTGATTTTAAGAAGATTAAAAAGGTAGTTAGAGATTTATTAATTTCATATTACGAGTTTTAACTCATTTGTGATGTAAACTTTTTTGATATTTAAAAAAATAAAAAATTAAATTTATTACGGGTTTTAACCCATTTGTGACTTAAAAATTTTCAAAAAATTTAAAGGCTAAATATATATTACTAGGGCCAATTTAAATGCAATTTACTAGGGATAAAAAACTAAAATTTATTTTTTATTTTTAATTAATATTCCTTTGCCTTTATTAACAATATAAAATTTATTACACCAAAATATTAATTTTATTACTTGCCCCACTTAATAGAAGTTCTAACTAGGCCCAATATATGTATACTAGATAGCCATTATGCCAAGTTTTAGGGGTGATATTTTAGCTTAATCTAATATAAAATTAATAAATCAAAATTGATTTTATTAAATTTGAATTAAGTGTTTAAATCTTATCAAGTTTAGAATTAAAAATTTTTCGAATTCGACAATTTAACTTAAAATTAATAGTCTAAATTAGATTTGATTCGACTTGAACTTGAATTCAGATTATGAAAAAATTAAAGTTCGAGTTCAAGGTCATTATTGCTAAACCTTCCAACTTTACCAAGCCTAATTATTTTTCCATATAGGCAAAGATGTTTAATTATAGTGGTCTCTTTGCAGTTAGCTTATCATTACTAGTAAAAGTTTGCTTCTTGTTATACGATTCCCAAGCCCTTATTAGCAATACATTAACGTATATGTTATAAAATGCACTCTTCTAACTAGGAAAGAGCGTGCTTGTTAATGTTTTGGAAGCTTCATTCCCAAAACTTCAATGTTCATATATCGAAAGATATGATTATCTTTGTTGTTTTTCCATTTTAATTCTAATTTACCTTAACAATGCTTTTAAATATCCCAACAAACACATGCATATGCACATGAAAAATCTCCTTTTTATTTGTTTGGCAAATTACATATGATATTTTACTTTGATTGTACATGTTGATTAAGAGATTCATTTCCCCTTCACTGTGATTATTCTGTTACAAAAATGTGACATGTTGAGCTTGTGAAGTGATAGATCCAAAGCTCGAGCTATCAGTTGTCACTGTAAAGAGCCCGCTTGATGCTTTATTACAACTTCGTTTGAAGCAAGGCGTTTTCGACCTAGTTGTCACTGACTTGTACATGCCTGTGATGAACGGAATCGAACTCCAGCAACATGTAAATGAAGAATTCAATCTTCCCGTTGTTAGTAAGTCTACATTCAACAGAACTAATCACACCAACAACGTAAACATTGCTGCTTCTTCTGATAGAGTACACACTCTTTTTTGTTATTGATCTTTCGTATGGTTGGTGATGGCAGTCATGTCTTCTGATGATAAAGAAAGTGTGATAATGGAGAGTTTAGAGAGTGGAGCAGCATTTTATATGGTGAAACCAGTTAACCAAAAGGATCTCAAGAACGTATGGCAATACGCAGTCACATCAAAGAAAAATTCTCATGAAGATATAAATTCTTCATCATCTGTGACTGAAGAGAGGCTAGATGGTAAAGGGTGTAGGAAGAAGAAGAAGACGAAAAGGAAATTTGAGGAAGAACATGAAGAAGAAGAAACTACAACTGTAAGAGCAGTGAAAAAGGCCAAGGTGGTTTGGACTAATTCACTGCATAATCGGTTTCTTCATGCCATAAGCCATTTAGGGCTTGAGAGTAAGTAGTCTTTGATTGTAATTCATTGCTGAATTGGATTTCTTGAGCTTTTTATACATTTTATTGGGAAAGGTTCATTGGTTATAGTTTTTGTTTTTTTTTCATGTTTGATTCATTTCAGAAGCTGTTCCAAAAAAGATTCTCGAGTTCATGAGCGTGCCTGGACTAACCAGAGAAAATGTTGCTAGTCATTTGCAGGTAACAACTAACAAGTTTCTAGTCATTTTATCAAGTGTATTTAGTGCCTGGTTAAGTGCATATTCTAGTCAAAATTTGGTAATCATATAAAACTTGACATAATAAAATAGTTTAAATGAATTGAGAATCGTAAACGGTAATTAAAATGGTGGAAAAAGCTTTTGTAAAGTAAAAAATTTGGTGTAATATGCTGAGTTCCAGTAAATTGTATATCCCTAAACATATGATTGAATCATAGTAATAAATCATGTGGACAACAACTAAAACAACGGGTTGAATGTCTCTAACTTTGCAGAAATATAGGATTTTCTTGAAGAAGGTTGCTGATAGAGGCAATAGTTTAGCAGCAAACAACTTGTCAGAAACAGAAAGGGGTTCAAGGTCAACCTTTGCCAGTAGTCATGCTTCAGCGATGCTAAAATGTGTGCAACAACAACAACGATATCCACAACTTTCATGTCAGCAGAAACTGAGAGTACCAGTCCAACTAGGACTTGGAGGATACATTTCTTCATCTCTTGGTAGCTCCAGCCTCAGCTCCCTAACCTTTCCTAATCATCAACAAGCTTCAAGCGCAAGAAACTCTACTCATCAGCTTCCATATGGAACATCATATCTGATTGGCAACAGAATTTTGGCACAGCACCCATGTTTTGGCAATCCTGCTAATCCTCTTCTTCACAAGGGAAATAGAACAGGAACTACTGGTTCAAATCCAAACAGATGTCCACTGCTCAAGTACCAACAACAGTTTCAAAGTCAACCAAATCTTGATCAAAACTGCAACAACCCATCTGGTTACAAACCTGCTGCAGGAATTGGAAACAATATAGCATGTGTCAGCAATTCTTGCTCATACGTGAACAATGTAAGCACTGACAATCTTGGAATGCAAATGGTTGGTGGTGGAGGGCGCGTAGAGATGCGACAAAGCAGCTTCCATGGTGATAATGGATTTATGAACTGGAACATCAAAGACCACATGAATGTTACATCGATAGGGGATGGTTCTTTCAATTATTTGGTTCAGTCAGGTAAAGCAATTGGTGGCCAATTCCCAGCATCAATCACTGGGACTAATCGGGACAATCGTCCAGTGGTTCCACCTACTACACAGCAACAGAATGGCCTTAGAACTGGAGCAGAAGAAATCGATCTTTTCGACGCAATCAATGATCGATCTACCTTAGATGACATTCTTAACCAGCAACACATGAATGGTGACTTTGGTGAAATTCTCTTCCAGCCTGCCAACTACCTAACTCCTAATCAGGTGCATAAACATTCTCACCATTTTATCAAGTCGGACTAATCATCATTTCTATTCTTCCGTTCAATGATATTTTAATTTGTATAGCAGCAAGTTGAAGATGGATTCAACTTTCCTGCAATCAAATCATCCCAACCTGAAATCAACTCCTCTACAATCAATTCTTATCAAGCTGAAGTAAACAGTCCTGGCAACAGACCTGTGAATGCTAACTCATACCAACATATCGCTGCTCGGAATGATCAATCAGCACAGGCATGTATCTGTATATGTGTTCCTACGCATAATCAGAAGAACAATAATATTCAGTTCTTTTGATACTCTTTTTATATGTACGTGTAGCTACAAAATCGCGAACCTATCATGGATGCTGAATACAATACAACAAGAGGGATTCAGGTAATTATTGGCTTAACTTTCCAAGTTTCATCCATCTACATCTGATATTATGAGATTATAACATAATGGAAGGAATTTTTTTTCTTTCTTCTTCTGCAGAACTGGAGCGAAGAGTTCTTGAATTCCTTGTTTGATGATGCAATCTTCTAAAGAGATGGCCTTAGGATTTGATTACTTCAATTGTAAAGTTTTTTTTGGAAGATCATACCAGTACTTCAATTGTAAACTTGCCGTGGGACTGTTGTTTCACTCAGCGAAATGACTTAATTAGTTGATAGGGCGTTTGGTTTTAATTCTGTTTTTTTATGTTCCGATTCCTATTTTTTGGTTCTTGTTTTTTTGTTTTAAAAACGAAAATTTGTTTGATTGAGATTTGTAATATAAAAACTGAAAATAAAAATTTGTTTAGTTGAAATTTGTAATTAAAAAATTAAAAATAAAAACATGTTTGATTTTATCATCATGTTTTTTTTAATTATACTTTTATGTCTAATAATTATAATATAATACATTATATATTTTTAAATTAATTAATTGTGATTATAGCTAAAATTAAAATATATGCAAATCGAATATTATTAAAAATTACACATTAATTATATATAATAAAATGACATAAATTAGAAATTATATTAAGTCATTCTAATCAATAAAATATGTCCATTATACTATAATTCTTGAAAATATAATGGTACTATCATTTGCAAAAAGAAACATAAATTAATTAGAAATAATATAATCACTCTACATTTGTCTAACAATTTCATCTCGCTTCTAAGACGTACCTCGAAATTGTGCTAGAATGATATTATACTCCACTTGAGAACTTACATCTTCAATTTCACTTTCCCTAATTTGTTCTTCATTTTCAGCACAACTGTCAAATAATTCATCGCTTTGTCCATAAATTCTAATATAGTTGTGTAT
>JAOQMS010000007.1:28745205-28757666 GCA_027563885.1 Erythroxylum longipes
AGGATTCTTCTTTTGGAATTAGTCAGATGAAATAGATTTGAGATTTAGAGACAATCTACATAGATACCATCCTTGTCAACTCGTCTCTTTTAACGTTTCACATTACATGTTTTAACTAATTCCAAGGTGACTTCCAAGGAATGTGGAGCCACTTCCAAGACACATATCTAATATAGAATGTGCATAGTTGTGTAAAGATTGATGTTTTTGAGTATGAATGAGTCATGAGATATGCTTTAACCTTATCGGTATTTACCCACTTTTAAGACAGCTTTTTATCAATGTTTCGGGACAAGTGATAAGATTAAGATAAAGCTTGAAACCGATTGGTTTAAACTATGAGTTTTACTTGTTAGATCCTTATTGGCGTAGTTAAAGTTAGCGTTTCTAGTGAGTTATGTCTCTTACAAAGCACACAACCAAAAAGACACAAAGCTTATTGGTCTATTACACGAATTGTTTCCATAAAGCCACTTAGGATTTGCTGTTGTAATTTGGCAGTTTTATGTCTGAAGTGATCCATAGCAGCTAAGACTATGGAGATATGCTTCGAGCAATGTTTTGTTAGTGATTAGATAAACTAAACAAGGTTTGCTCTTAAACAAACTCAACCATATTTTTAAAAGGATAAACTTTATATTTCAACTTTTAATTTTTAGTAAAGTGAATAACGTAACAAGTTATATCGGGTTAATATTTTACTACATGACTGTTACATATTATATTTCTGTCATATATGAAATTTATTATTTAATAAATCAAAAATATCAAACATCTTAAATTATAAAGTAAAAATATAAAGAAGTGTATAATTAATTTAGAAATTTTGATATTTTTAATTCATTAAAAAATAAAATTCACAAATATAATATATGACAATTATGTGATCGTCACGATATCCACATTAATAGAAAATTTATCGTCTAAGTTATTTTTGTTAAAAATTAAAAATTGAAGCATTATAATACCGCTTTTTAAAAATCAAATTACTATTACAAAATTTAGTGAAATTTGAAAATTTTCTTATAAGATTAACTTTTTAAAAAATTTCTTAAAATTTACTGTAATTATATTTAATTAAAAAAAGATAATTCAAAATCCGTAATGAAAAGAAAAAAATACAAGAAGCAAACAAAAGTAAACCTACTTGGATAAGAAGCAAATTAAAAATGGAGACATCAATTTTGTTCTTATCAGTTTCACCCTTTTCGAAGAGACGAGTCTAAGGTGAATTCGCCAAGTGTGTGTGACGGTGGGCATGAATCTTTCTCCATCGTGCTTTCAGGATGTCCACTTCGCTCTCCACGATTTAGTCGGTAGGTATTTACGCGTGAATAGTTTAAGAAGTTTCTGATCTAATGCTGATCCCACGTGTCCCAGGATTTACCGATCTTTGTCTCATATACCGAACTTTCAGTTGGACTTTGCAATATCATTCGACTCATGTGTCTTTGAATACTGTTAAGTATTCTATTCTATTCAAACAAATCGAGACTAGGAGCAATCCATAGGCATAGCTTTCTGGAAAAGAGAGTACTGAGTTGAACTTTCGTTTTATCAACGATTCTCTACGCACGTTTTAAAAGAGATGAAGGTCTGGAGTCTGGTAAATTTAGAGTCCAAACTCGAAACTATGTGCTTGGAAAAGGAGACTTAGCCGACTTTTAAGTTTAGTGAACAACGGCAATTAGACAGGTGGTTAGCAATGGAGACATTGTTGTTAGTGTGAAACCAAGACTTTTGGAATCGGGTTCCTCCTGAGCAGGAATGAAAACTGCCGACTTTAAGCCACATGGACTCCAATGTTGTCCTTTAGACGATCCTATGTAGCGACCGACTTGAGCTTCCATTTTAGCTTTTCCTTTAAATAAATTAAATAAGAATCCAAATTACTTAATAAATCAATTTTCAGAATTAAAGGATGAGTTTAAGTTGAAATTAAATTGTATAAGAATTTAAATTAATATTAGAATTTTTAATATCGGCAAAGTGTAGAGTTTACTAACAAAAATTAAGCTTCGATCAACTATTGTCAAAATGACTAGAACTAATTATTTAGATTGTTGACTCTTACTATTTATAAACTCTTTAATATTTTCAAGTTTAGTCAATATAAGATACTCTCTAACAATTAAAATTTTAGAAAGTTTATAATATTCTAATAAACCCTTTATTATTTAGGTTAATTTGTTATTTTATTGTCACTTCTACCATCATTTCTCTATAAATCACACAATAGATATAAGCATCAATGTTTTGAAAATCAACCCAATTTAAGTCCGTTTAATAATAAAAACTTTCTAGTTCGGTTTTTAATCTTTCGGTTTGATTAAGTTTGATAATTTTTGTTGTTCAAATGATCAATTAATAAATTAATTTGTTGTGCTGATTATTTCACTATTTTTCTTACTTAAAAAGAGGAAAATAAGAGGGAGATAAAGTTTAATCCGACTCATAAGATAAAAGTAAGTCTTCAAATCAAATATGCCTTCCTTCCCACGAATCATCCTAAGGAGAATAAACAAAAGGATGCCACGTCGGTGATATGAACTTAGGAAGTATTGCGTCCAATCAAGTTTACAAGTCGGCTGAGCCGAGTAAGTCAGTCCAGAAGTTGGAAGTTTTGAGCAGTATAGTTATTACAAACTGGATTTTATTGACTAATTCTTGATTAAACAACCTAAGCTGTAATGATTATCCGTTAATTATTCATTAAATCGGACGTGTTTTGAAATTTTAATTTAACTTAAACAACCGAGGCGAGGCTGCTTTGAATCTAATCCATCTGTCCAGGTGGAAACATGACTTTTTATTGCTTAAAACCTTTGAAATTAATTAGTTTATAGAAATTTATCAGCTTACGAAAATTGACGGAATAATTAATAAAATTATCGACTAAAATAAATCAAGCTGAAAATTTAAAAATCGAACTTAAAAATTGATCAATTTAAAGTTTTTACATTTAAATCGTTTGAACGGATTTAATTTTTAATAGTAGATTATGGGTTCTTCATTATTATCATCATCACTCAGTCTAAAATCTCGCATTAAAACGAGAATTAGAGAGGTCTAATAGTACGCAACCTTACTCTTATAGAGCAGAGAGATTGTTTCCGATAGCCTCACATGCGAATGTGACAATAAAAAAATGATGTAGGTAAAAAGAGTAGATATGAAAATAATAAGCTAAAAGATTAGATTAATCAAAATAAATAAATAAAATAAAATAGAAACAAAGAAGATACTTGATATGGTGCTTAGATCTGCTAATACCTGAAACGTTGCAAAGTACGACTCTTCATGTCGCTAGTTGTGTTATGTGTCTTTGTTCAATAGCCCTGAAAATATGACAATTCTATAGAACCAGATGACTTAGCGGGACCTTTCCCCGTACATCCGAGCTTATAGGTTGTCTTAAGAAATTAAATTTGTAAAAAAGTATGAAAATTCCATTTTATTATAAAATAACATTACTAATCTATAATTATTTTTGAACCGATATCCCAATTTATCGTAATTATAATTGAATTTCTCATAATTATGCAATTGCTCTGCTTTCACTTTTCACGATTTAAAAACTTACTCTTTTAACAACAAAACTCAAAATCTTAGTTAAAAGATCGGATCTTTGATGTCATGCATACGAGGTTCGTGTTTCTCGCTGGATACTAGGAGACAAGAACAGAGTCTAAAACCAGAACGTGTGTTTCAAAAGTCTCAAGCTGGCAAAACAGAGAAAAGATTGGACTAAACCTGAAATCTTGACCCCTGTCTCCCTATAAAACCCCGCAAAATCCTATCTCCATGACCACTTACACACACATCAAAAACAATTCTTTCTCTGTCTCTGTTTCTCTAACACAATCACTGTTGCTCTGTTTTGGTGTTTTACAATATAAGAGACATGTGCCAAACAAATTCTTCTACTCTGTCTTCTCAGTGCAGTTCGGATCACTACACAAACCTTCCATCAATGGAGGACGAGGAACCAGAGAGGAAGAACCTACTTAACCCGTTGATCTTCAAAGGACCAACATGTAGCCAACAGAAAAAACAGACCAGGAAACCACAAAAGACCCATATGTCTCTAGCAATCCAAGAGTCCATGTCCATTGCCAAAATTGCTCTCCCCATGATACTGACTGGTCTGTTGCTCTACTCTCGCTCGATGATCTCCATGCTTTTCCTCGGTCGTCTTGGAGAGTTAACCTTAGCTGGCGGTTCTCTTGCTCTTGGTTTTGCTAATATAACTGGCTACTCTGTTCTCTCTGGGCTTGCTATGGGTATGGAACCCATTTGTGGACAAGCTTTTGGGGCTAAAAGACACACCCTTCTAGGCCTAACTTTGCAAAGAACTGTACTTCTGCTCATCTTAACGTCACTGCCCATTTGTTTTCTGTGGCTAAACATGAAGACGATTCTTCTGTTTTGTGGTCAAGATGTGGCCATAGCCACAGAGGCCCAGTCCTATCTTTTTTACTCAATTCCTGACCTCTTAGCTCAATCTTTTTTACACCCTTTAAGAATCTATCTTAGAACTCAATCCATTACTTTACCTCTAACATGTTGTGCTACTATTTCGATTCTTTTTCACATACCTATCAACTACCTTCTTGTCACCCACCTGAACTTGGGGATTAGAGGTGTTGCACTTGCTGGGGTGTGGACTAACTTCAATCTTGTTGGACTTCTGATCATCTATATCCTCGTCTCTGGCATTCACGAAGAGACTTGGGGAGGATTGTCAATGGAGTGCTTTAAACAATGGAAGAATCTCCTAAGTTTGGCAGTTCCAAGTTGCATATCAGTGTGTCTTGAATGGTGGTGGTACGAGATCATGATTCTGCTCTGTGGTCTATTGCTTAAACCAAGAGCAGCTGTTGCTTCCATGGGCGTTTTGATTCAAACCACTTCACTAATCTACATATTCCCATCTTCCCTAAGCTTCAGTGTATCAACAAGGGTAGGTAACGAACTAGGTGCCAACCAGCCAAAGAAAGCAAAGTTCGCTGCCATTTTAGGCCTCTGTTTCAGCTTCATTCTTGGATTCTTAGCTCTGTGTTTTGCAGTTTCTGTGAGGAAGATATGGGCAAGCATGTTCACACAAGATCAAGAACTAATCACTTTAACATCACTTGTTTTGCCCATAATTGGTCTCTGTGAGCTAGGAAACTGCCCACAAACAACAGGATGTGGAGTACTAAGAGGCACCGCGAGACCAAAAGTAGGAGCTAACATCAACCTTGGTTGTTTCTACTTAGTCGGCATGCCGGTGGCTATATGGTTAGCTTTTTTTGGTGGGTTTGATTTTGAAGGGCTATGGCTAGGTCTGTTGGCTGCACAAGCTTCGTGTGTAGTCACCATGATCATGGTTTTGGGTGGCACAGATTGGGAACTTGAAGCACAGAGAGCAAAACAACTGACGGGAACAACAATTGTTAATGTTCATGAAGATCAAGTCACTGAGGAAGAAAAGCTAACTAAAGCTGAAATTCAGGAGGATTCTCAGAATTTGTCTGATAATTCAGATGCTCAAAGTTACAATTCACTCGTTTAAGCAATATTTTTTCTTGTTTTGCCTGGTTCTTTTGTTCCTACCTGTATAGAGGAGGGTTGAGGAACGGTATCTAATTTTGTCTTCTTCCTGAAGTTACAATTCATCTCTCAACTGTTACTGTTACTTTGTAAAAGAAGTTCCTAGTTGACCATGGAAACAGAAATGTAGCTAAAAAGAACAGCTGCTAAAGTTGTCATTGTAGCTCCAATTTGGTCTGATTTAAAGTTAATCGAAAAAACTTAAACTAATTTGATTTTGAATTAAGTGCGGATTTAATATTAAATTCGAAAAGTTAAGGTAAACTCGGTCTAAAGTTAATCCAATAATAACAATCTCGAACTCATATCTTAGGATTCATATTAAACTTAGTTTATTTAAAAAAAATTAGCTCAACGCCTAATCTCATAATATTCGAGTCTAACCCGGCTTATTTTTAACCTTAACAACTATTGTTTTTCTACTATTATAACCAATGTTTTAAAAATTGAATTAAATCTTTGAATTGACTAATTTTTTTGTTCGTTTTTAATTTTTAATTTGATTTAGTTTAATATTTTTTATTGTTAAAAACTATTTATTTTATTTATTAATTAGCTAATTTTTATAAACTAATCAACTTTTACAAAATAAAATAAATCAATTAATTTTTATTTAATAAATTTTTAATTAAAATTTATTTTTTATAAATAAAAATAATCTTTTTAATCATTTCAATTAAAGTTTTCTTCTTTGGATCATTCTCATTTCGTATTACTTTATTTTAATGTTTTGTCCTTTTTTGTGTGTTCGCACAAAAAAACTTGTTTAAATTGAGGAAGTTTGTCGGCTTATTTCTTCGAACCTCGTATCGGAATATACGTAAAAAAAAAAAGAAAAAAAGAAAGGTGCAAAACATGCAAAGTCAACCTGATCGAGTCACACTCAAGACTCCTCAATTGATCTCTTAATTACTTTTGCCTTTACTTAGTTCTACTTATCTTGGAATAAGAGAATCAGCGTTACAAGTGGGAACTTTTGTAACTAATTTATACTCCGTAATAAGTTAAATCTTATTAATACATTTATACAAAAATATTATAAAATACGGTAAAATGATTTGTTTATGAAATTTTTGTCAAGATAATACTCTCTATTCCATCTCTTCTATTCCTACTCGGTGTTATTCAAAGATGACACAGAATAAGAACAAACGGAATAAAATAAAGATTTATTTATTGCGAAATTTGTGGTTGAGAGGTGATGATGTAGAATAAAAACAGAGAGAATGAAACAGATGATTTCATCCTACTTCTACTAAGTTTTATATCAAAATTGTAGATGATTCATTTGATCAATGTTGATCTGTTTCCGAAACTTTTATCAGGATGATATTTTCTGTTCCATCTCTTCTATTCTTATTTTGTGTCATCTGAAGATGACACAAAATAGGAACAGAGGGGATGAAACAAAGATTAGATCTATTTATTGCGAAATTTGTGACTGAGAGAAGATGATATAGAATAAGAATAGAGAGAGTAAAACAGAAGATCTCATTCCACTTTTACTAGGTTTAGGTCGGAATTGTAGATGATTCATATGATCAATTTTGAAATTAATAAATTAAATTTGAGATTTGAATAATTTTGTTTTCATTCATAAAATAATTTTGCTTTAGTATTAAGTTTAAGAAATAGGGCAAAGATATAGGCTCTCATGTAATTTTAAAAATGTTTTTAATTTTCAGTTTTCCAAAAAATTTACTCTTCTTAAACTTTAGATAAAAAATAACGACAAAGTACATATAAAATGAAAAATTAGATGTAAATTAATCAAATTGTATTGATATATTAGACTAATTCAATATTTAAATTCAACCTAAACTAATTAAATTTGGTTTAAATTAATAATTTAAAATAATTATAATTATTTTATAAGAAATTAATAATTAAAAACTATTAAAAAAATCTATATCTTTATTTTAAGAAATAAATCGACGAAAATGATCTTGTTTTTAAAAACTTTTTTAAAATATTAACATTTAAGAATTAAGACAGTCATAGTATGAGTCTGAGTCGCTGACTGAACAATGACCAAACGTGTTGCCCATGTCTAGTCTAGGTTTATGCCCATGAACCTTAATTTGAGCAGATGACCAAGTCAAAATCAAAGGAAGCGCCCAAACCGTCCAAGATCACATCACTAGGACCTAAACAGTTGATGGAACTGTGGGAGAACCGGTCCAAGAGTTGACTTGTCGTTGCATGCTTACATGCGTATGCTACGGCCAATCTGGTTAGTTCTAATCTAGTTAGATTTGACTCAATAACAACATTTATTTTATAATTAAGGTAATCACAATTTTAAGAATCTTCAGTTAGGAAGTCAATAAGTGGTTTTTTTTTATTAAGTCATTTTTGGTATGAGATTCTAATATAGTTTAAGAAAATTATACATACAAAATTAGTTAATTAAAATTTTATTGATAATTTTTTCATAAGATTTCATTAAAAAAATTTATATTTATTCTCTTTTATGATATCACGAACCATGACAATTTTTTTTATTTACGGATAATAATGATAATTACGATAATAATAAGACGGTTAAAAAGAGACTAGAAACTCATGAGCATGTTTAGTAATGTAGTATTTAAACCATTCCAAATTCTTTTATTTTTTAAGGTTTACCCTTCCTAATCTTGAAAGGATCTCATGTTCTTGATCGACCAACCCTACCCCTCTAGACCTCATGTGCCTCTTTAGGGTTTCCAAGCATCAAAGTTGGAGAAGATGAACTTATTAAACATCCAAAGAGCAACTACTAAGTATAGAGGGAGTTTTAAATTTTATTATAAAATGGGAAATTTATATAAGATACATCATCATGCTTACTTACTTGGAATTGGACTTGGATGTGTTAAAATGGTATTAAATTAATGATGTAACAAACAAAAACTCTTTCAAAACTAAATTAGTTGGGAAAATATTTGAAGAAGGAGAAGATAAATATGCATGAGTTAAGCCAATTAGATATATAACTACTTGAGAAAGCTTACTTAAGCCATGACATTAAGACCCACATCACCCTCCAATAAATTTAAATATTGAAATTTCAAAAGTCAACGCTTGGACCAATAAAAAATACTAATTAGGTTATAAGTAAAATAATCAAATGTCAACGCATAGTATATATACTACCTATGATATTAGATTCTCTCTTTTTTTAAAATCCGTGACTAGCTATAGATATACAATTTACAAAATTTTAAATGCATATGATTTAGCATTATAAATATAATTTAAAGTACATAATTTATAATGGAAATGCTTGAAGAACACTCTTTATCATAGTTATTAATATAAGCACAACAATTAACTAAGCACAATTTATTATCAATAAAGTAAAATACAAAGAGCTTGTTTATAATTTTAAAAAAACAGAAAAACTCCTTTATTTATAAAATTATAAAAATACTCCTTTTAATTTTGGTTTTCTAGAAAACTCCTACATTAAACTTTGATTAAAAAGTAACGATGAACACACAAAGTATAAACATTAAACATAGACTAATCAAATATTACTAATATGATAACCTAACTCAGCTCCTAAACTTAACCTGGATTAATTAAATTTGATTTAAATTAATAATTTAAGAAAATTATAATAAATTATTATTTTAAATTAATAAATTAAGAAAATTATGATAACCAAAGTCTAATGTAGGACTTTTTTAGAAAAATAAATAAATTTTTTCAATTAGTTTTTATGTAAACAACATTTGATTAGTTTACATTTAATTTTCATATTATATGTATTTCATTGCTATTTTTTAATCAAAATTTAAGAGAAAGAGTTTTTTTGATAATTTAAAAACTAAAAAGAATTTTTCCAATAATTTTAAAAATCAAGAGTCTTTTTTTAAAGCTTCTTAAATTACTTGAGAGATTTATATCATTTACCCCTTTTGATTATATATACATTAATCTATGTAGCCATTAATATATGCAGCTATCAAATGCCAGGTTTAGCTGTTCAATTTCCGTACACCTCCGATTTTAGAGGAAGAGTGAATTATTATACATAAGAGTGAATTATTAAAATATTTTAGATTAAAAAATAAAATAAAAAAGGGACTAATTATACGAACATCAACTAGTGAATAAAGAATTTTATTTAAGAATATCCTTTAAGGTGCACCAAGACAATCGAGGAAATTATAAAGAGCCGTTTATTGTAAAACTCGAAGATATATTTACCGCTTAGGAAGTCTAACCCTGATGTCCAATCTGTCTTTTCTAATTGCAACTCGTAGATAAATTTTTCTGTCACACTACTTGACTTTTCAGCGCGGGTGTATAAGGAAAGGTCCCTCAAGGTTATCTGATACCGTAAGATTGTCATACTCAGATGACTACTGAGCAAGGACTCCTAGCTTAACTAGAGACAGGAAAAGTACTTTGCAGCTTATCATGTATTAGCAAATCTGGGCACCATATCAGGTATTTTCTTATTTATTTATTTTAATTTTATTTACCTACTCTTTTAGCATATTAATTTTACATATCTACTCTTTTAACTTCATTTTTTCATATTTGTATTTGTATCTACAGAAAACAACCTCTTTATTTTATAGAGGTAAGACTGCGTACTATCAGACCTCTCCAGATCTCACCTTAACACGGAATTCGAATTAGGTATGATGATGAAGATGAGTAAT
Organism: Erythroxylum longipes; assembly: GCA_027563885.1. Taxonomy (NCBI): domain Eukaryota; kingdom Viridiplantae; phylum Streptophyta; class Magnoliopsida; order Malpighiales; family Erythroxylaceae; genus Erythroxylum; species Erythroxylum longipes. The sequence goes on from JAOQMS010000007.1 coordinate 28,755,459, forward strand.
ATATTATTATTCAAAACCTTATATGTCGATGTCAACTCTTGTATATAAACCTTCCTTAATTGTTATTTATAGTCGTTGTAAGAATTATATGCTTAACACCACCCTACTTAAGAACAAATATTTGGAAAATAAAATACGTTATCATTCAATTAGGTTGATTTGATATTGTATTTAATTTTTATAAATTTCTGTATTGTCGGAAGAGTGACTCATGCACGAAGAAGAGCATCATATCTTTACCTAAAGCTTAATTATCGGGTTTTAAATCTCATCAATTAATTTTCCTAATCAGTATGAAAATTATACACTTTAACATAATTTTAAAAAAATGCCAAGGACAGGATGTGCTAATAATGCAGGACTCGTTTTGCATGATTCACTCGTTGCCTAACCGTTCACACATCATCAGAAGAACATCACTTTCAGAACACAAGATGATCCTGTTTGTTTGAAAGTAGGGGTTCAGAAATAATTGTGGTCATGGCACAAATGCCGACATTAACCTACATGGAAGGAACATATGGGAAATTGGACATAAAGTTGATAAACAGATGGTTAGAGTGTGACCCAACTTTAATTGTAAGAGTACTGAAGGATTCCATCAATATCATTATCACAGAGTTTGGCCAACACCAAAAACTGAGTATGACACAGCAAGAAAACGAGGGGTGGGTGGCCGGTGGCACCCTTTGAAGAGACAAAGACATTGCACGTAACAAAGCCAACAAAAGAGTTCAGGCTGGTTCGATGAATGGACAAAGTAACCGCGGAGTTCAGTTATGTTGGGCTACTTCTCGAAGTAAATAAAGCACACCAAGACAACAATGACGTAGGTTGTTTCTTTTGGTGTATCTTGAAGTTGACGAACATGCGAAGTTGAAGAAGATGACTGTGACCTCAACTATTCAACTTGCGTTTCAACCTTTTGGTGTCTCTTTTAACTTAGAGACTTATGGTAGTTTTTATAATTAATGATTACAATTAATTAAATTATTTCTAGATATAAGTTATTTATTGATTTTTAGAAATGACTTATTCAGTATTAATAAAAAGAATTATAATGATTATGTAATTGGGATTTTTTTAATTCTCTTTTTAGAAATATTAATGTATTTTAAAATTATTAAAATATATTACAAATATGGTTTCTGTTTAGTTTATTTCAAGAATTTAACCTGAGGATTTGATTGAACATTTTCCTAACTTAAAGATTGCCTACCAAGTCTAATCTGTCCCCATATTCATATGCATATTCTTTTCAACAAGCCCATATTTGTGATATATCTATACTCAACCATTACATTTATGCAAGGTAGGTTTGGTAATGGATCATACTGAAATGGCCTGCTTTGGTCCGGTTTAATCTAACTTTCAAATACGGTTGGAATTCGGTTCAAATTTTGGTCGAATTCAAACATATAGTCCAAAATTTGGCTTAAGTTATCCGAAATGATTTTGTTTAGACAATGTCATTTTGAGAACTTAAAGTTAAATCAAATCAACAACGTTTTGTAAAACGGATTTGGGTTATTCAATTCAACTTTTAAATTTAAATTCAACTAAAAATTCAATTAAATTAAATTTAACTAGTTAATTTCAAACCAACTTAGACTAAATCGACTCAAACTAGATTTTCATCTCTAATGCAAGGATATTAGTAAATGTAGAGAAAATATAGATAGTCGAAAAGGATTGAATTCCTATATCATATACTCAATTAGATTAGATTGAGGCAATTCAAATGTTGAGTTATGTTAAATTTGTCGAAATTAATTAACAATAAAATTAAGGATTTTGATTAAATAATTGATAATTTATTAATACAAGGAAAAATAAACGGGGAGTAAAAATACATATAAATCTAAACAAAAGATGGTAATTAACCTAATGACCATTACATTAACTGCCATGGAAGCTCTAACATTGTAATAAAAATACATACAAATCTAAGGTTTATCGAACTTCTAAATCTCTAGAACTCGTATCACAAAAGCCCACAAGACACCTATCGACCGGGTAAATTCTCAGTTTATTATAAAAAAAAATTTCCGTCCGTGATGTATGCTAAAATAAGAGGGTGTTCGTGAGTGTAGGATACCCCACCAATAGTAATGACGGGGTGGGAGAACATGGGTACTACCCCGTCATAGGGGATGGCGGGGTGGAGCTTAGCTGTCCACCCCGCCATTACAAATGGCGGGGTGACCC
>JAOQMS010000007.1:28768492-28785026 GCA_027563885.1 Erythroxylum longipes
AATAAAATTTATTCTATTATATGTGATTTGTATTTAAAATTATTTATTTATATTTTTATTTATATACAAATATATACAAACAATTAAAGAATAATTTTCATATATTTTTTGTTTTTCGTTAATAAAAATTTTATTATTTATTATTTATATTAATTATATACAATTTTTATTAATAATATAAAAATATTATTAACGGTGATAAGCTTGTGGACCGTAATAAATGAATTTTAGGAAAAGGAGGTTGGGGTTAAAAGAAATAATTGGTATTAAAAAAAATTATTGAGGATATATTAGGTAGTATATATTTATTAGTTTACGTTCCATCCTAAACTACCCAAATTGGAAGTTTCTTATTTTCACTGTTTAGGACGGAATGAAACGTAACATAAAACCCTTCACTTATATCTCATTCTGTTCCATTCCATTATGAAACCTTCAACTAAACAATAAAAATGTGCTATGTTCTATCCTGTTCCGTTACTGTCCTCCCAACCAAACAACGTTAAACCTCCAACATATCAATATGATTAAAGTGGTAAACAGTGTTTTTCAGTAATTGCCATATTGCATAAACGTTAGTTTAACATGTTAGTCTAGAGATAAGCAAATGGAGCATTAGGGTTTTGAGGCAGATGTGTAATTAGAGACAGGAGACCGACCAATTATGATTATTAAATCGGAGTGATTAGAAATTAATTACTTTGGTCCCCTCGCTGTAACTTCATGGGACAAAAACAAAACATTTAACCACTGTGCTTGTACGTGTACTGTTTGTCTCCACAAGAACATTGCTATAAATAACATTGATTTGTTCCACCTGCCCAAAACTATGTCATGTCATCCACTCTTTAAAAAAATAAAAAATTTATATTGAAAAAAATTTCAGATGCATTCAATCATTTACTAGGTATAATAAAACTACGTAATATTGAATATTATATTCTGAAATTTTATTCAATATGCATTATAAAGTAATGACTATGGATATATTATCTAAAAGAGTAGTTGGTGCGTTGGAAGTAACACAGGAAGGAACACCAGTTGGCACACAACTTCCATTGTTGCCTTGCAAGTCAAAAAATCTCATAATGTCGACAAAAAGTAGTAATTCAATGAATTTCAACTCCTCACTTAAGTGTTTCCTTTATAGGAGATCTTGAGTTCGAATTATCATAAAAGAAGAGGACGTTAAAGGATTATTAATAGAGAAAATTTCTCATCTTCTTTTTTTAGTGATTCGAACTCAAGACCTCCTATAAAAAAGACACTTAAGTGAAGAGTTTAAACCTATTGGGTAATTCCTATTTGTCGACAATATCAGATTTTTTGACTTACAAGACAACAACGGAGGTTACGTGCCAACTGATGTTCCTTTCTGTGTTATACTTCCAACGCACTAACTACTTTTGAGATTCCACATTTACCTTTTGTAGAACTTTAAAAGTGAGATTTTAAGGGCTTAAAACTAGTCCAACAAAGTTAAAATATCTAATGTATATTAAAAAAAAAAAACTGATACTGCCTGAGCTCTTCTGGTACCTATTCTGGTCGATCCAGTAGGTGTTGGTGATGAGTCCACAACATGTCACCTTTGTCTAAGTCCAATAAAAGAATTCATATCTCTGTTCATCGCATGCTTTCTTCTACCAAAAACCAAAGCTTAAAGATAAATGTTACGATCATTGATATGCCATTAAAGTTAACCAACCACTTGCAAATTTTCAACCCTAATTTGTCAAAACTTGCACTAATTTGGCACGTCTATGACTTGTGGGAGATTGTTAATTGGCTTAATTCTCAAAAGGGTGATAGTACAAGTTTTTAAGAGATAATTTTATTACAAAAACTTAAGTTGCTGTGTGAGGTCAACTTAATTGATCTTATATATTCGCTAATACAAGTGTCCTCATTTTGGCTAGCTCCTTTATTAGTTAACTTCTAACTACATGAGGAAATTTGAAAATCCAAGCCCCAAAGAACGGGACAAGTGAAAAGAAAGAGGTCGCGAAATTAGAGGTTTGAATCTCGGAAAAAAAAACAAAATTTAGTTAATTCGGTTTATTTAACTTATATTTACAAACTAAGAAATATATTTTTTAAGTTAAAATTTGTTGTGATTTTACATATTATTATTTTATTACTATAATAAAATAATATAAAATATAAAGTATGACATATTTCAATTATTCTTCATTCCGTATGTTTCGGTATCATTATAAATCTCCCAAAATAATTTTTAATCAGATCATAGGACCCAAAATTTCTATGTTAGGTCATAAGTCAAGTCAGGTTATTATGTATCGCTCACAACATAACATGATTACGTAAGACGAAATGAAATGGTTTGCAAGTTGTAACCGAGTGAGCACTCACTGATCACGAGCTAAGTTGCTGTGTAATCACGTTATATTTCAACCAAATTTAGAAGGAAAACAGATTGCCAACTTCGATTTGGATCCTCTTATTTCCAATTGCGTAGGCCCTCACCAAAGGAAACTTTATCTTGGATTATATTATTCATTGTGTTATTATGTTCTTGTCGAACACTTGGCAACGGGAGATACACAATCTCTTCCTTTTGGTCCTTTTCTTTTTTTAAGGAGATACACAATCTCGTTATTTAAATTGGCCTTGTACAATAACTTAAACTTTTATGGTGAAATGATTGCTTAATATAATATTAGAGCCTTTATAACCAAACAGTCTTGAGTTTAAATCCTACCATTAACTTATTTATCATCAAATTAATTCAGTACAAGGTAGAGTGGGTCTGTGAAAATTTCAAACCCAAAGGGCCTTCACTTGAGAAGGTGTGTTAGCGAATATATAAAACTAATTAAGTTGATCTCACACAACAATTTAAACTTTTGCGATAAAACGGCCGCTTAATACCTTCTTTTGTTTCTTTTCTTTTTATTATAATGGCGGAACTCATAATTCATTATTTTTTGGTCATGTAGTAAATAATCTTTTAAATACATATATGCACGAGTCAAATAATTTACTTAACGAATAACAAATTAATAATTTAAAATTAAGTGACGAATACTTATAATACTTTTTATTTGAACTCAAGCTTATGATCTTTGAATCAGTCGACATATATGGGGTAAGAATTTGCTTTATCTTCACCTGCAAAAATAGATAAGAAATGAAACGGTGATTCATTAGGAATAAAATAGACGAAAAATAGAATAGAATATGTATTATTTAGTTTAGTTTATTCATAGTAATTTTTAACAATGCTGTAATGCTAATGTTTGGTTTGAAAAACTTAAATTTGGAATGATAAAGAAATAACGAAAAAAACAAAATATTCATTAGTCCCTACTAACGTCGTCGTCATTATCAAATTTCTTCTTCTTCTTATTATTATAGTTTTATAGCTAAATAATTATGTGAATTTTTTAAGAATATTTTTGTACAACAAATCTTCATTTTTATTCCCAACCTACCTAGACTAAATAAAGATAAGGGCCGATAAGTTTACTTATTCCCCAAATTTAAGGGAAAAAAACCCTTTAATTATATATTCTGTGTGTTTTCTTCAACCAAACAAAAAAATAACATATTATCAAGAATAGATCATAAATAGAATAGTAAGAAAATAACCTGTGATCAAGAATAGATCAGAAATGGAACGATGATTCCAGTCAACCATACACCCCATTAGTCTTTTATCTTATTAGCTCCTGCATATCAATATTTAGGTCAGATTTTAAAATGCTAGAAAGTGGTTGTTAGAATTCAGTATCCCCAATCATATATGTCACAAAATAATAGAATATTAAGTTGTTATACTATTTGTTTAGAAGGTGTTAGAAATAAATGAATTATGAATAATCATGGAGGCATGCATTTCGGCATCATTAGTGGGAGGATCGGTAGGTCTCTTGGCTCGACCCTAGATAAGGGCAGAAAGCTCACCTATCTAAGGCACATTTTTATGAAATACAAAATAAGTAACAAAAGAGTTCTTATTTTATTCTTTATGAAAATCAAGAGCTTAATAAAGGATAATAAAAAGGTTCCTATTTTGTATCTTTCTATTTTTTACGAGGGCTCAGAACAAAAAATGTTAGAAACGACCCTGCTTATTAGTCTTTGATTTTATAAGAAATGTATTATTGGATCTGTCTCATTAGGCTGCAATTTATAACGAGTCCCTATCTGGATTATCTTATCTTAATGTCTGTTTGCAAACATAATCATTTTAATAATCTAGCCTCTCCTTAAACCATTAGGGCTGTATATGATATTGAAGAACCTCTAAAACTTGAGCTGAAGCTTTGTAGAGTCCAGGTCCCTAAGGCCTAACTACGTTCTAGTCAGGTTTAGGTTCCAGGAAAAAGTTTGACAGTTTCAGGTTTTAGGTCACATTTAAATTAGGCTTAGTTTCCTGGACAAAATTTGACAGTTTCAGGTCCAATCCAACCTTGATATGAATAGATCATACAGTTTACTAGAGCCTGGAACTATATGGAAAGTGTATGAATTAATAGTGATATTATATATTTAATAACATATGTTTTTTTCTGTATATTTTATATGATTTTCTCATAATAATAAGAACTTTATCTTTCTATCCATAACTATAAGTTATATTGACTAAATTAAGATAAATTATATATATATACACATATATACATCTTCTAATAAGATGTACAATTCTGCAACAACTCTTCTCGTACGATATGTTTTCAGATATTCGTAAAAGCCATGCTAGAGTTTGTGTATTAAATGGAGCAGTTGAGGAAATAGAAAGAACTGTAGTAGAGTAATGAAAGTCGCAGATGCTTTAGATTCCCGTTTTGTTGGAAAAGACATTGGACAGGTTTCCTTCTCAAGTTTCCTAGCATGAGCTGTGATGTACTTGCTTTTGCTCCTGGTAATGCTCTGTTATTTTCTGTTCCATTTTCGTATCTGAACTAGGTTAGAGACATGAAGAATCATTGCAAGTACCGATGGTCAATGATCGATGATCTCGCCGTGGTGCTACGACGCAGATTTCGAGGAACCTCTCCAAAACCTGAGGCTGATCACGACGGAGAAGATCCAGCAGGATATATTTCAATGATTATTATACATATTCTATGATATTAAAACAAATGAGAAAAGACAAACTTCCCGTATAGTTTTAAGACTATTTAATTTTTAAACTTGTCGAAAAAGTTCCTTATAATTTTTAATTTTTCAAAATATTCCCTTTTCTTAGACTTCGATAAAAAATAACGATAAATATATATAACGTGAATATCAATTATGAATTAATTAAATATTATTTATGTGACGATTTAACATAATTTTTAAACTCAAACTTAAATAATTAAATTTGATAAGGTTGGCAAAAAACCGGTTTCAAACTAAATCAGTTCTGGATAATTCGGATAAAGGTAAAAATTTTATGACACTAAACTAGTTTGAAACTTTTTTTTTTTACTAAGCTAACCTGGAACCGAACCGGATTTGAAAACACTCAACCCAGTTCAGAACCGGTTTATCTGATTTTAACTAATAACAAAGGGCTATTAAATTGTACAATTTTCTTCCCATCTCTTTTTCTCAGTAAAACCAATTAAAAAAAACTGTAGCAAAAAAAGCTAAATTATGGTTGTTTAGTTGAAATTCAAACCAAAACAAACAATAAGTCTACAACTAAATTCAAAAAAAACAAAAATACAACCATCAAATTCAAAATCTCTAACAAAATTATAGCAAAAAACCACAAAGGCAACAATACACCAAATCCAAAACCAGTAAGCTACATAGTTCATATTACAAATTCAAATCAAATAAAACATGCAAAAAATAACAAATCCTTCTTCATCAAACTCTTCATATTCTACTTTCCATATCTCAAAGACTCTATGATACGAGGGAAAAAATATATATAACAATCAAAATTTAATATAATAAATTATAATAAAGTAATAATTTTTTTGAAACAATGACTTTTTTGCCTTTTTTAAATTTACATTGGGCAATTTTAATCTGTTTTAAATGTTTGGTGCTGACTAATTTTAAAATTTCAAATATTTTGTCCGATTATGTCAATCCGGATCCAGATTTGATTTTAATTTGGACAAAAATGGGTCAATTCGGTTTAAATTTGTTCAAAAAATTCTAACTCGTATATGATTTTTGTTGGATTGGATAAAGTCAGGTTATTAGTTCAGACGAATTTTTGCTAAGCCTAAAATTTGATCCAAAACAAATAATTTATTATAATTATTTTATTACTAATTTAAATCAAACTTGATTCGTTTAGGTCAAGCTTAAAAGTTGAGTTGAATTATCGTATTAATGATATTTAATTAGTGTATATTTGATGTTTATATTACACGTATTTTATCTTTATCGTTATTTTTTAATCGAAGTCTAATAAAAGAGTTTTTCTAAAAAACTAAAAATTAAGAATTTTTTGGATTGTTTAAAAGATCGAGAATTTTTTAATTTTTTAAATTATATAAGAGTTATATGTATTTTGCTATTAAAAAAATGCAGAAGAATTTTAAGCCGAGATGAATTGGTCAAAGTATGGAGGCCATTTATGCGTGTGGACCATGTGTTTAGCTACTTGTACAAATTGACATCAAACAGCCAATAGTTTAATATCTACCCTACGACAAGTTGTCGGGCACCAACATATTTTAACACGACCATATCATTAGAAACCTCGTATAATATGCAATTAATGATTAGGTATAAACTATATATATATAGTGAATGACATGATATGAACCATGATAAGGAAAGTTTTGAAATAATACAAATTTATAAGTATATCAAAAAAATACATAGAAATAAAAAAAATTATATAAAAAATTGGAATTATAATTTATTAGCTTTGAATATAAACTCGTATAAATGGGATTCAATTTCTTCCCAGACTATTTCGAAACTATTTATAAGCTACCTTTGAAAATGGTCCACACTTCAAAGGTTAGAGTTTCTCCTCTGTATATCTATTAAATACCAAGGCTTTTAGGTCGTGGTTGGAGGTTGGTTTTTAATTTAATGATTTTAGAAGAAAGATTGAGAGCAAAGTTACATCATGATTAAAATTTTTTACTTAATTATAAGTTATTAATTCGTAAAATAATTTATGAAATCATCATTATTATCATCATCGTTAACATCACTCAGTCTGAAATCTTGTATCAAAGCAGGGTCTGGAGAGGTCTGATGATATGTAACATTACCCTTATAAAGTAGAGATGTTGTTTCCGGTAGACTCACATGTAAGTGTGACAATGAAAAAAAAAACAATGAAAACATGTAGATTAAAAGAGTAAATATATAAAATTGATATGCTAAAAGAGTAGGTAAATAATATTAAAATAAGAAAATACATAGATAAAATAAAATAAAAGAAAAGAAAAGTTTGATGTATCACTTTTTAAAAAATCTAATGGATTTGTCTTATATTGGAAGAGGCGTAAGGTTTTCTTATACAAATAGGCGGGAGCTACTCATGTAGATGACTAACATAAATAATAAACTGTCAACAGACACCCAACTCGTACTAAAAATTAGATAAACGAAAGATAAAAGCATACTTGATGAATGGATTCTCACTTAAAGGTCAAAGAGATGTAGATTGTCCTACTCAGTAAACACATACCTACTTGAGTGGACGATCGTGTGACATTTCTAACATCCAAAAAATTTCCTGAACTTTATGCGTGTAATTCGTACCACACTACAAACAACAAACTACAAAGCTCCCATCATTATAAAGAAAATTAAATTCTATTCATTACAATGATTAAAAAGATGAGTTAAAAATGAAGACGCATTAAAAGTATCGATATTAGCTTAATTTATCACTTAATTTAAAATTATTAACTTACTCAAAATTATTAGGAGTCTGGGAATGGTCATAATGTACACAACCTTCCATTTGTATTTTTACAAAGAGACTGTTTTTATGAATTGAACCTGTAACCTTATGGTCACATAAAGTTGCTTCAACACTCGCTTATTCTATATATACTTAACAATTGTCTTAATATATACAAATAAAATAACAATTGAGAATATTATTATTATAAAGAAAACTAAGTTTCATTTACTTTAATGGTAATTATATAAGATTCATGTATTATTATTATTTATGATGTATAAACCTACTTTGTGAGAATACCCTAATAAACCTATTTATATTTTTATTCTTCAAATTATCTATTACTAAATTTTAATTCTAATGTGAACAACACATAAAGTAATATTCCCTAGCCATATGATTTTGGCCACTTTGCAAGATACCATCATGACCCACGAATTTCATATCATTTGGTGATAGATCATTGCTTAAGCCTTAAAAAACTCAAAAAAAGAGAAGAATTATCTAATTAAATATTTCATTTTATAAAAAATAAAATAATGTTCGTATTGATTAATTCACATTCTATTAATTTGCCTTTTAAACCTATCACTTGAAAATTAAAGATGGAATAATAAATTAAACATTGTTTAATTTTATAATATTTTAATTAAAATTAAAAATTAAAAGTGTTTAATTTAATAACTAAGTTTTTAAAATTAGATCAAAATATTATTTTTTCTATTTATTAATTATCACCTAAGTGTCCATTTGTTAATTATATTAACAAAAATAATATTTTAACTTGAATTATACTAATTTTTGATAAGTTAATTATTAAAATAAAAATTTTAAAGAGTTAAAAATTAAAAAAAATAAACTTTTTTTAAAAATATATTATCTCTTTAAAGAATAAAAAGAAACTCTCCCAACAAAAATTATTCCCCTTCCCAACTCATCCGCTTTTTCTTCATCCCAAACACGGCCTTACTATTAAGGACATGTGTCTGTTCTCTGACCCAAAACAGCTGGTGATCTGTGGACAGGCCCGACAGGGTCCCTGGTGTAGCCGGTCACCACTTCTCTGCGAGGTATATAAGCAGCTTCTTTCGGTTACAAATTAATTGAAGAGAATAAATTAATATAAAGCGAAAATTAGCTTTATACAGCTTGCTCTCTCCAGGTTAGTCGCTTTAGTTTAATTCTTGTTTAAGAGATTAAATTTGAGCTCTTTTACTCTTTTTAAGCTTGGATTAGTGTTAAAGGTGCTAACTTTGATCGATCTCTAGCGCAAGATTTTAGTTAGTGATTGTCTTTCCCCCCCTTTTTCTGTTATTTCTTTTGGGCTTCTTGATGGTTTGATCTTTTGGTTTAAGTTTCTGATTGGATGGTTTTAGTTAAGGTTGGGGCGTGGGTTTATTCTGGGGTTTGTGATTGGGAATTTGGGGCATTGTTGTTCTTTGTTTTGAGTTTATTCTCAGTTTTTTGTTGTGAATCCCAGTTGTTGGGATTGGCTTGAAATGCAAGCTTTATTAGCCGTTGATGGCTTGAGTTCTTGGGTTTGGGATTTAGGCCGTTATCTCACCTAAATTTGTTTTTTTTTTTTTTGGGTTGGCACTAGTGCTGTGTTATAGCTTTTTTGGGTTTGGAGCTAGGGTTTTCTTGGGTTTACTGAAATTAGTGCTTTGATGGCGTTGTGAAAGATTATGTTTGGAAAGATTCGATCTTCCTACTGTGTTTTGAGTCGCAATAGATTATTTTTGTGGAGAAGGTAGTTTTAAGGAAGATCTCTTTTATTTTTTTTCTCTTTTAAGCATGTGTTTTTCTGCAGCTAATCCTGTTTTTCTGTTTTTGTATTTTGATTGAACTTTGTTTAGATCCAGACAGCAAATTGTTGAAAGGCCCAACTGGCTAGGAAATATTGCACTTCATTTGGTCTGGTTGAGAGAGCCTGTAGATTTTTGACATCCTTTTCATTGGTTAGTAATATTGCTAATAGAAGCAATCAGACTTCTGTCTCTCTATGGTTGGTGAAGGGGATACTCATTTTACTTATGAGTCATTTAGACCGCGAACCCTTTTGTGGTTTCCTGGAACGGTTTAGCTTTTAACGATATTGGGCAGGCTGAGTGTTATTATTATTGCTAAAATTCGTACACCCTGGCTCTGGAGAGCTACTTAGACTCCAGCCACCGGGGCGCAGCGCTGGCCATGGCAACATCACGTGTGGCTGGAGGGTTAGCCCAGTCTTCCTCAAGTTCAGGAATTTTCTTCCAAGGGGATGGGCAGTCCCAAGCTATTGTTAACTCTCACTTGAGCACTTCATTCGGCAACTCATCCAATTCAGTTCCTGGAACTGGGCGTGCCAATTTGGGTCCAGTTTCTGGAGACATGAATAATGCAGTTTTGAACAGTGTGACAAACTCAGGACCAAGTGTTGGAGCAAGTTCTTTGGTCACTGATGCCAATTCGGCCCTGTCAGGAGGTCCCCAGTTACAGAGAAGTGCAAGCATCAATACAGAGTCATATATGCGCTTGCCAGCATCGCCAATGTCTTTCTCATCCAATAATATTAGCGTTTCAGGTTCATCAGTAGTTGATGGATCCTCTGTAGTGCAGCAAGACCCGAGTGCACACCAATTACAGCAAAGTCAGCATCAGCAACAAGTGGGCTCGAGTGCAACATCCTTTCCCACATCCCAACCTCGACAAGTTCTACAATCCTTGGGCCCGCGTGCAGCAGGAACTTTCATTCAAGATCCTACTAATCTATATCAGGTTCAAAAGAAACCTAGATTGGACATTAAGCAGGAAGATATTCTGCGACAGCCGATGCTGCGGCAATTGTTGCAGATGCAGGACACCATACAGTTGCAAGGCCGAAATCCGCAGCTGCAAAGCTTTCTTCAACAACAAAGATTGAGACATCAGCAGCAAATTCTCCAGTCTATGCCAGCACTGCAGAGAGCTCAATTGCAACAACAGCAGCAGCAAATGCAATTGAGGCAGCAACTACAACAACAGGCAATGCAGCAGGCGCCTGCTGTAAAGCGACCCTCTGATAATGGGGGCATATGTACTCGTCGGTTGATGCAATACTTATATCATCAGAGACAACGGCCAGCTGTATGTTCTTGATGCTTTGCTTTTTGATTCATTTGGGTCTTTTGCATGGGACTAACCTTCTATTTTCTTTCTAAGCATAAATCTGTATTGGGACTCTTTGCCCATTTTTGTGAACATATGATCCTGTATAGTACCTGAATCTTATTTTTGCAAGTCCTGAGGCACTAAGGGAAATTAAATATTGATATAGCTTTATTGTTATGACAGGATAACAGTATTGCTTATTGGAGGAAGTTTGTGGCAGAATACTATTCACCTCGTGCAAAGAAAAGATGGTGCTTGTCATTATATGATAATGTGGGCCATCATGCACTCGGTGTTTTCCCCCAGGCAGCTATGGTAACTTGCTTACTTGTTAAAACTAAGCTGTTGTAGCAATTATTATTGACATTCGTGATAAACTTACACAGTTGATGTCCTCACAAAATTTAAGCTATTTATCATTCTCAATCATGTGTGAAATAAATTAATGTCTTGATTTTCCATTAACTACACATTGATTTCAGATGCATGACTTACCCTTTGTAGGCTTTGTTATCAGTTGTCACGCATCCTAATGTCCAACTGTCTGTTTTGCAGGAGGCGTGGCATTGTGAAATATGTGGTTCTAAATCTGGAAGAGGATTTGGTAAGAAAACTATATATGTTCCTTTTATTAGAAGTTTTGCTTCTTGATAACTGCCATTATACTATAGTCCATAAAGAATTAAGGTGTTGCTTTGAGAATTATTGCTTGCTTCAGGTATAAAATGCATTTTGATTTCGAAGAGACAACTTGAGACAATCAAGAGCATTGTATAATAAATGACACCTTGTTATCTTATTTGATTCTTCTGCTAATGTCCTGTATTCGTCTGAGTTTCGTTTGCTTTAACTCATTTTATACTAACTATATGATGTATGTCCACAGAGGCAACCTTTGAAGTCCTTCCTAGACTAAATGAAATCAAATTTGGCAGCGGTGTCATTGATGAGCTATTGTTTTTGGACCTGCCACGAGAGTGTAGATTTCCCTCTGGAGTAATGATCTTGGAGTATGGAAAGGCAGTCCAAGAGAGTGTCTATGAGCAACTTCGTGTAGTTCGTGAGGGTCAGCTCCGTATTATATTCTCTCACGACTTAAAGGTCAATAATAGCATTCTATGATGACCAGTTGTATCTGATAATGTAGTCCTTGAGATAACCTGCTAGCTTATTTTGCATTACAGATTTTGTCTTGGGAGTTTTGTGCACGGTGCCATGAAGAACTCCTTCCACGGAGGGTTGTTGCACCTCAGGTACTGATTTTTGTATTTTGTTTGTCTTGGTTTAGTTTTATTGCCTAAAATTATGTTTGCAATATGCATAGATGGTCCGTGAGAAGATTTGAATTTTTACCAATTTCTCATAAATGAAACTATTCAAAATGATCCTTCAATTTTCCTCTGGACCAACTCCTGAGAGTGCTGGGAGATGTGGTATCAAACTGTATAAGATGTATTCTCTAGCTCAATTTTTAAAGGTCAAATAACCAGATGACAAAAGACATATGTTTTAAAGATCTGTTTTGAATCTCCAATCTTTTGTGACTTTTAAAGTTACTTGCTTAACAAGGGCCTTAAAAATTATGGTTGCTTTGCTGCAATGTTATTCAGATCTGTGAAATTGTAGTTAATGTTCTGATTTCTCCTGCAGGTAAATCAATTGGTTCAAGTTGCACAGAAATGTCAGAGCACAATTGCTGAAAGTGGACCCGATGGTGTTTCTCGGCAGGATCTGCAAACAAACAGTAATATGTAAGACAATATAGACACTCAAATATGTTAGTTTCTTTTTCTATAAGATGCTATCGAATTGGTTCTGCCTGAAGCCTATAGATTCTTTAGATGGTTAGGATGAAGAAACTCAAAGTTTGCTTGTCCGGGAATTCTTTTACTTCTGTAAGAAGATTTGACCTGACATGGGACAGTGATCTGTACTTACCTTCTAATTCAGCATGTGATGCAACACCAACCTTGGAAACATATATTACTGCTTATGGCTTTAGCTAGTATATTGATTGGTAAAGAGTTTGAAAAGTAAATTATGAGTTCTTGCCCTGCTTAATTAAAGTGTTTGTGAAGGGATTGAATACTTCCCTTAAGATAGTGTTTCAACACTGGGTTTTTTTTCGTACGAGATGGCCTACTAAGAATAGTTGAAGTATACTGTTTGGAGTTTGCCAGCAGTCGGAACTGTGTTCTCATTGGGCAATGACAAGACCTGCAATTCCAATATAGGGCCACAGACAAAGTCATGATTGCTTTTGATGTCAAGCTTCTGCAGATAGTCTTCTAAAACTCGGTTCAGACCACCATTGGTTACTGTTATTGTATTTGCATACTTGACCTTGGTCCTCACTTTGCACAGGACTTGGCTGATGCCATTGCAATTTTTGCTAATTATTATGTCTAAATCAATGTCAACTGTTTTTAAGGGTACTTACGGCGGGCCGCCAACTTGCAAAGAGTTTGGAGTTGCAGTCGCTAAATGATTTGGGTTTTTCCAAGAGATATGTCAGATGCTTGCAGGTCAGGTTTAAGCTCTTTCTGATACTAGCTTGTGTTGGTGAAATCAGGCTGATATCCAGTCTTTTAATAATTTTGACAGATTTCTGAGGTTGTCAATAGTATGAAGGATCTGGTTGATTTCTGTCGAGATCACAAAGTTGGCCCAATCG
The DNA here is from genome assembly GCA_027563885.1 of Erythroxylum longipes. Taxonomy (NCBI): domain Eukaryota; kingdom Viridiplantae; phylum Streptophyta; class Magnoliopsida; order Malpighiales; family Erythroxylaceae; genus Erythroxylum; species Erythroxylum longipes. The sequence continues at coordinate 28,782,142 of JAOQMS010000007.1, forward strand.
GTAATTTCTCTATGGCTACTGTTATAATAATGGATTTGCTACCTTTTTATTTTAGACTTTTGGTCCTCTTTGCGAACTTATTCTGGATGATTCTATTTCAAACATGGTAACTTTGAAATGAGTTATTTTGGAAAAGTCAGTGCATGGATGTGAACTAGGGATGCTAAAAAATTCTTGCTAGCAGAGAAAGCTGTGATTTCACTCTGCTGTTTGTGCAAATTTTTACTCCTAACTTGTGCAGAGGGGTTGAAAAATTATCTTCGGCATGCCACTGTGACCAAGGCCCAGGTGCAGAAGATGCAGGACGTGGAGCAGCTAGCAAGTGTTCAGGGGCTGCCAACAGATCGAAACACCCTCAACAAACTAACATCATTGCAGCCTGGAATTAACAACCACATGAGCAACAACCATCACGTGGTTAACCGGGGAGCGTTGAGTGGTACGGCCCAGGCTGCTTTGGCCCTGACTAACTACCAGAATCTGCTTATGAGGCAAAACTCAATGAATTCGAGCACTAACTTAATTCAGCAGGAATCTCCATCATCCTTCAACAATTCCAGCCAAAGTTCATCCTCAAACTTCCAAGGGTCAGCTGGTTTCATGCCAGGATCAGTACAAAACACACCTGTAAGTGGTTTCTCAGGTGCAAGTCTGCCATTGCAACAGCCACAACAGTTACTGCAGCGCTCTTTGAGCACTAATAGCTTACTTCAACAGAATTATCCACAACCCTCTCAAGGTATTCCGGCCTTGCAACAGCAGCAGCAGCAGCAGCAGATGATCCAGCAACTGCTGCAAGAGATGTCTAACAATAGTGGGGGAGGGATGCAACAACATATCGGTGTTCAGAATGGTCATGGTACTGTTCCTAGAACTGGAATGGGCTTTGGAAGCAACCCTTCTGCAACACCTGTTACTCGTTCCATGATGTCAGGAAGTATCTCAGGACCTGTACCTAGCCGGAGCAACAGTTTTATAGCTGCTGTGTCGAATAGTGATTCTGGAGGGAACGGTAGTTTTAATCAAAAAGTGCCCGATTTACCTCAGAATCTCCATATTCCAGATGATTTGGTTCAGGATATTGCCAACGACTTTACTGAACCTGGATTTTTTAACAGTGACCTAGATGATAATATGGACTATGGCTGGAAGGCGTGACTAACATGGTTTGGACCATATTTTTATGTACAGGAAATGGAATAGCTACTTTCTTTCTTTTGATCCAGGAATTTGTTGTGACATTGCACTTGAACTTCATTAGGCAATTAGCTTGTGTTTGTTTCTTCGCTCTTTTTCTGTTCTCTCTTTCTTTGAGAGTTTCTGTTAAGTCTTGCAAGGTTAATCTATTGGAAAACAAGTGAACAGCTAATATGATATCGAGTTCTGAGTTATTGTTTTATGTTTCCTGTCAATATCTTACTGGCCAACACATTCATTAACACTACTTTCTCCAAATTGTTTCCTGCTTTTTGATCATAAGATGAACAGATACTATATGTAGATATTTCATCACCAATGAAAACTTGACCAGAGTGAATCAGAAAGCTCCTGATAATCATAAAGTAATTAAGATGGTTCTCTTAGACTTTCTCGTGTAACTTCTCATTAAAGAAATAAATAAAGAACATTTATTCCATACTCTCGAGTCCTTGATTGGATTCATGTACATGGAACCTTCACGCTATGCCAACGAAAAGAAAAAAAGAAAACCAGAACCTAACAAAACAACCACCAAGCGATCATTAAAAAAACATATGGAAGCAAACCTTAATGACTTTTGCTTCGTATGTAAGCATTTGCTTTATAGATAAATCAAGAAAAACTATAAATAAACAATATGTTGTAATAATACAGTAATTTACCTACCTATCAAAGCTTGGCATTTCAATTCAAATATAGCTTCAACCTGCATTTCAGCTCACTAGGACATATGAACACAGAGTCCAAGCACAGACCGCCTTTTGTATGCGTACAATCAATCTGCATCATTGAGAATTTGATCTTCACCAGTCGATTATGGTTCTCTACTGTGAATTCACCTGCATGGTAATGAACCCAACTTTCCTGTTCCCGCAGGCAACATTCTGATACCGCACGCTGTCCATTCGAAGTTGATAACTGGAAGCGAACAGGTTTTGTGTCCCAACCATGAACTTGATCGATGTCGCAGATTCTACGACCAAATCTTTTGGAGGGTTTGCCCAGTTGGAGCCTGAAGAACAGGCTGTATGTTCCTGCTGGAAATTCAAAGTCTAGTTCACCAACTACTTCAAACCACCATATCTGTTTAAGATATGCAATTGTACGGAAGCTGCACAATTAAAACATACGCATTTCCAAGTTAATCTTTGTCATCTTGGAAGATAACGTTTTGGTAAAATGTAGGGTTAAAACTTAAATTACGTCGAATTTCTAGTTTTTTAAATATATTTTTTAATTTCAACCCTTTTGTAATATTATTTAATTATCACATAATTTTATATATTTGATATATTTTATTTAACCATAAAATATAAAAATTATCCTATATATTAATTTTTTTTGTAAGTTTATCTTCTAAATGTCATACTATATAAATCTAGATGGTAGAGTAGATTTAAACACAATACCTAGTTGGAAGCATTTGAAGATTTAGGAGCAGTTTGATTCTATTATTAGTGTAGTTTTTAGTTTTAGTTGGTTCGTATGGGAGAATAGTAATAGGAATGAGAATGAATATATTGAAGAATGGGAATGAATATTATCATTATAATTATGATAGTTGATTAAAAGGAAGGAATGATTACCATTACTACTGATAGTGGTTGGTTAAAATATTGTAATTTAATATTTAATTAATTACAATATTTTAATTAATGAATGAATTATATTTTAATTAATTATAT
>JAOQMS010000007.1:28785126-28805885 GCA_027563885.1 Erythroxylum longipes
TTTAATTAATTAATTACAATATTTTAATTAATGAATAATTATATTTTAATTAGTTATATTTTAATTAATTAATTATAATGTAATTAATTGATTATTAACAATATTTTAATTAATTATTAATTAATTACAATATTTTAATTAATGAATGAATTATATTTTAATTAATCATATTGTAATTAATTAATTATAATGTAATTAATTAATTAATTATATTATTTTAATTAATTATATTATAATTAATGATAAATAATTAATTTAAAAAAAAGAGTCATTACTAAGGAATGAATTTCATTCCTCTACTAAATGGGGGTATGAAGGATTCCCCAAAAGTAGAATATTAAAGTATTAACCCTATAATTATAATCAACAATCAATTACTCACTTTTCATTCCTTACCCATTAACTCTTTCCCAAACCCATCAACCAAGCACTCCCTTAGTTTTGGTTTTTGGTTTTTAATTTTTGTTTTTCTTTTAAATAAAAATTTTTGTTATTAACATTGTGGTTATATTTTTATCACTGATGATAAAATTTAAAGATAAATTATTTTTAATTAAGTAAATTTATTTTAATCCCTTATATAATATTTATTAACAAATTATTATTAAAATAAATAATTTTAAAATTAATTTTTTTTGTAATTTTTTATTTATTTTAAATATATTCTAATTATTAAATAAAATTTATATATCTTAAAGATGTTTAAAATTAATTATATTTATGTAATTTAATTTCAAAAATTAAATAATTATTTAGTAAATTTAGTTATTCATAATTTTTATATATAATTAATATATTAAATAATATATATTTAGTTGATCCAAAACTACAATATTATAAAAAGAAAAACAAAGATTTTTAATCCTGAATTCATACTAAGAAAGTTGTTCAAATCATTTAGTAAATGGCGACAACATAAGATATTATTTAGTAGCAAAATTATATGTAAAAGAAATAATATCGTACTGAAATGCAATTGGAAGGGGACACGGCAATCAAATTAATATAAATACTATGTCGTTATGCCAAGAAAAGGATTTTTTTTAACACAAGAGTACTCACAAGGCAAGTTATCCAATACTTACATAAGCAACCTTCCAAGTTGAAAGGACTTGTGTTAATATTCTATAAAAATTAATATTAATAAAGTATAAATGTTAATATTTTTTAATTACAGAATCCAAAGACTTTGAATCTCATGATTGCAAGGATCAAATGTTAAGATCATGTAAACGATCTGGTCCAAGTCCACATTGAGATTTACATTCATTGTCTAATGAATTTGATTACTATTGTGGAATTAAAATAAGCTCTATCTCGCACCTGGATTCGCCAGATGAAATATGAGTCCAATATCTCCGATCATCAATCCCTGTTATTCTCATCGCCTTGTAAGAAATTGACAGATTAATCTTCCCACTGTTCTTGTCCAGCCAAACTTGCTGCAAGAAATCATCATCTCCTCTTAATTAAACTCATGTTATATGAATCATTCTCATAAACCATATCTCAAGAATTCAATGTATTTGTTAAGTGTTTTGTTTCAAGTTTCCAAGATTCCATGATATTGGGATAAGCAAACCTTGTTGCCACCATCGAAGAAGTTGGGTCGAGACAAGCTTGCGAAAATCTCTCTCTTGCTTAAAGTCTGTGGAGGTTCATGCAAAACTTTCTCCACCAGAAACTTATAGGTGGAGGGCAACTTAGATTCCCACACAAAATCTGCCAAAGAAGCGCCATGGAAAGTCCTGTTTAACCTTGCCAGATTGCATATCTCCGGGGGATCCAAGTACATATAAATGGTAGACACGCAGTTCTCAGGAACATCGCCAAGACCTTGCCTTGAAGAACAAGACCCTTCGTTGATCAGTGAGCTTAAAACTGATGATAAACCAGCCCCCATCAGGAAGAATTGACAATCAGGAAAAAAAGAGAATATCTTTGTGCGTTGATGATCAGAAATAAAAGGGGTCTAAAGGTAGAGCAGGAGGTGATAAATTCTGAAGGAAATTGGAGGAGAGAAAGAGGAAGGTATCACCATTTTCTTCTAGTGCAAGGAGTAGAAGTGTGTGTCAGCTTTGGTTGGAGTGGTTTACCATAGAAAAAACCAGAGAGAAAGCGTGAGAAAGGGGAAAATGTGAAATTCCAAGTGGGATTTTCTCATGAAGGAGAATAGGGAAATGGATAATAGGGAGGAGGTTCTCAAAACAAGAGGGACCAAGTACAGGAGTGTGCAATATTATCATATTCCTACGATCATAAGGTGGAAAGGTTTTTAATTCAGATATTCTTAGTTTTTAAAATTCTCAAATTATTTTTTGTAATTTTTAATTTTTTGTAAACTTCTATTAAAAAGTAACAACAAAAGGCATGAATATTAAATCAATCAAATATTATCAATATAACAATCTAATTCAACTTATGAATTTGAATTAAATTAATAATTTATTATAGTTATTTTAAATTATTAATTTAGAATCAACTTTAATTCAATCAATGATTGAATGATAATCCAATCTAACTCTTAAATTCAATGATGTTTATGTTAAGTGTTCTTTATTGTTAAAGAAAGAGTTTTCTTTTATAAAATTAAAAAGTGGTTTTTCTTAATTTCAAAATTTAAAATTTAAAATTTATTTAAATCACAAAAAATTGTATCTTCACTTAAAAATATAATCGCAATTATAACTTATTGAAATAGTAGTTTAATCAACTATATTTTAAAACTATACAAAATGTTGTAACATATGAAAAAGTTGAGTCCCTAATTATATTTATTTTCAATTGGCTCATATGATTTTTAATTATTGAATTAAACATTACATATAATATTGTAAGTATCACATATTCTCTCGATTGTGCAATTTTCTGTCATTTATAAGTCTATTAAGATGTGATATATCCTACATAAATGTGTGAATAAGATAGAGTGGAACATAATTGAAATAGTAAAAGTAGAATAAGTAATCTTGGGCGTAAGTTTACTATATATATCTTATTCCTCCCACCTCCTCCTATTGGGAAAGTTTTCCTTTCGTATACGATACATCCCAAAGAATAAGTTAAATAAAAAGTTATTAAATGGGATTCACTTAACTTTTTATTCATAATACCATTTAAATTAATACCCTTAATTAGTTATAACTAAACCTATTTAAGAGTTAGTGTCGTCATCGATTCCTGACGAGGATGGCAACCAATTCCAATTCAACTATCCAAAAGTGTATAGTATTCTCAACCGAAATAATTGGGTTTGACAAACATTAAAGACAGTGATTAGTTGTTCTCAATGCTGTTTTGGACACATTAAATGCATTTAAACACCTGCCGAATTCTAATTAGCGGATTAAGAACACTACAAGATTACATCAATTAAAAAGTTAAACACAACATATGGCTGTAAATTTTCTCGTCAAATCTTCTCTTTCGCTACCCTTTTTTTTAACTATGTTTCATTAAATCTTATCTATACGTGAGGTTTACGTTAATATATAGATGAGAGTTAATGAAACATGATAGGAATACCATAATTAATACAGAAGATTTGATCCTGTAAATTTTTTCGCTAACAGTAGAAAACATAATTGTTATTATAATTATACGCAATAAATAAATTATCAAATATACATAATAATTTATAATTTTATATTTTAAATTCAATAACAAATTTAATTTAATCATTATTTAAAATTTTTAATTATTATTTAAATGCATACTAAGTAAACCATAAAGTATTTATAACAATTTTTATGTTTTGGATTAGATACTTAACGAGTCAATAACAAATATGATTTATTGGATATTGCAAATTTTGATATATTTTTACTTTTGATCAACCATTATTTTTAAGTTTTATGCAGGTTATAATCTCTTTTACCAATGAAAATTATAATTATAATTATTTGGATGCATATTAAATAAACTACCATGTGTATGTAGTAAATTATAATTTTTATTTCTTGAATTAGATACTTATAATAAATTTGTTTAAGTCGATATTATAAATTTTAACATATTTTTAAAATTTAAACAAGTTATGACCTCCTTTAATGAAATTAAAAGTGTAATTAATTTTTAATTTAAATTTTATTAAATGTAATTAATTTTAAATTAAATCAATTAAACTTAAATTTGATGTTTAAATAATTAATTTAAATTCAATTTAATTATATTTTATTCATTAATTTCAAACCCACTTCAAATATTTTTACGGTCACGAAGTTACTTCACTAATCAAACCAGTATTAAGAGGCTTTTTAAAATTTTACATCAAATTTTTTATTTCAATTACTATGTTCTAACTTTATTTATATATTCTATAAAAATACATAAATAAAATTTAATAAAAACATTATAACTAAAATAAGTGGTCTAATTTGTTAAAGTTTATAACGACCATGGATCAAATTACGTCGACCACGAGTTGAGGGACAGCACGCCGACCAACCAATTGAAACGATTACCCTAACCTGACATGGCGCTGAGTCACTACGAGCACACGGACCACGTATTCACTTCATACAAATCCATAACACGTGTGGAAGACACATAGATTTGAAAGATAGAGACCTGTGTCCTGACACGACAAGAAGTGTACAAATGAAACAGATGGTCGTGTCCGTTCATGAGCTGAGATTGACATGATGAACAGGCAATGATGGCATTCATGAATCTTGTTTATATCCACCCAGCGAAAAGCCACAAAAGAAAAGAGCATTAGGTGGCTCCAAATTTCAGGTGTATTTGAAAAAATTCCGATTGCTTTTAAAAACAAATTCTGGAACCATTACCTTGTTGGTGATGATAGGCGTTTCTGCCTGTGTTTGTATTTGCGGTACGGTCAGAATAAGTATTTATTTACCGTAATTTTTAAATTTAATCATATGTTTAAATTTGTAGGTGAATAACAAGAGGTTGGAAGAAAGTACGGTGCCACCGTAAAAAGAAATTGATAAATAAAAAGAGAGTTACAGTAAAAAAGTGCTTCTGCGGTAGAAATTTTACTTTTCAAATAACCTCCAGATAATTATTATTTACGATTATACTATTAACTAATAGAAAGATTTTAATTTAACACTTTCTCATTTATAATTTGAATTTATATAATTAATATATTTTTTTTACAAAATATATTTATTAAATATATTTTATTTAGATTTAGATTTTTATTTAATATTTTATTATTTAAAAATTTAAATTTATATGACTGATAATATATTTAACATGAAATATTTTATTTACTAAATTTATTTTGTTTATATTTTTCTTATTTTAGTTTAATATTTTATTATTTATAATTTTAAATTTATATGACTAATAATATATTTTTTAATTATTTATACAAAAATTAATAGTTTATTAAATCAATAGATTTTTTAGTTATTTTATCTCTTTTCAACAACAACAATCGTACTTGTTAAACACTTATTTTCACTTTTCAGTAGTTACCAAAACAACAATCTCAAACACATAAATATTTATCATTTCATCAGGTTAATTTCAACAGGTTATTAACCACTACCGCTCCTCCAAACCAAGCCTCAATTGGTGAGTAGATTTTTATTGAATTTTATTTATTATAAAAATTATTATTTAGAATTATCGTATATGAATCTAATAAAAGAAATATAATTTTAAATAGTAAATTGTTACTGTTTTTAAAATAGTATTGATAACACTAAAACCTAATAAAATTAACGTTAAAAAATTCAACCAGTTCGGCCTGTTTAATCATAAAAATTTTGAACCGTTTAACTTTTCGATTCGGTTTGCAACTTTTCGGTTTGATTTACTTTAACATCTCTTGTTGCTAAAAACCAGTTAATTAATTAAATAATCAGTCAATTTTTGTAAATTAATAAGTTTTTATAAACCAAAATAAATAAATTAATTTTTATTTAATAATTTCTTTTTAAATTAAACTCCATCAATAGTTAAAAACAATCTCTTTCAATTATATTTCAAATTTTTTAATTTTATTTAATCTTTAACTTATTATGATTGTCTAATATCGATTAAATTTTTTAAACCTTAAACTTCTTGTCTTATCAGTTTTACTTCTTAGTATCATTTTTAAAAACATTGATATTAACTATGTGATTTTCTGTTGAAAAAGCTTAGGAAAAGAAAAACAAACTTTGAGGTTTTCACTGCGACTGAGGTGGGAGATTGGGGGTGGCTTTGTAATGATAATTCCGAATTAGGCCATTACATATTTTCTACACGTGTCTGCATTAGGGTTTCACATTAATGATAGCATGAACAAGGCACATGTAAATTTTATATTCGATACTATAACTGCAGCGGAAGATATGGAAGTTACCTTCTCAGGTATACTTATCATTTCTGTTCGAAAACTAAAGACATCAAGGTAGAAAAGTTACTGGCATTTACAGGGAGCATTTTATAAGCTGATAGATTACTGGTTTTAGTTAATATCAGATTTTCATTAGAGAAACTGTCACATATGGAAGTGGAGTTTTCCAAGTTCTAGGAGTGTAATCGTCTTCTGATTCTAGTCTTACTCTTAATATCAAGTTTTGTGTTTGTAAAAGAATAACGATATATCTATCATCTTCTAATTGTTTTATCTTTGTTGCTACATACATTATGACTATTACTTTTAACTCTTGAATGCATCTTTATTATAACTGTTTGCAAATTTTGTTTTGTATGTGAATTTCTTAATAAGTGCATCTTTGTTGATAAGTTGGACATCTTTTTGATGAACTGTTATTAAAAGACAATTGTTTTGTTAAAGAACAGGGTCTGAGAGTCGAAGACGTTATGGTAACAAATTCAGCCTCAATTCTAAAAAGATTGTGGCAAATTCTGGATGATAAAACATCTCTTTGGATTAAATGGTTACATGGGTATTTCCTTGAGAGAAGAAGCATTTGGAGGGGGCATAGGAGCTCATCTCATTCTTGGTTCTGTAGTCGGCTCTTGCAGCTAAAGTACAAGGTCAATCCTGAGGTGTTTTGTAGAGTTGAAAGTGAAGAGAAATCCTCAATTTGGTATGATAAGTCTGATAGCTTCTATTGGAAAGGGAAATCAATTGTCAATATAACCAGCAAGGTAACTTGAAACCTATTGAAACCACTCTGGCAGTCGAAGCCAAGGTGTTTTGGTACAATATTGTATGGAATCAATTCCTGACACCTAAAATCTCATTCCTTCTATGGTTGAAAATGAAAAATAGATTAAGCACAATGAATAAATTGCATTATTTGGCAATGGATGATAGATGCTCATCATGCAGGGTGGGTGGAGAAACTAAGGAGCATTTGTTTTTTGAATGCCAATATGCCTCTCAGTGTATGGAAAGAGATCATATCAAAGAAGCTGCAATGAGAATTCACTTTCTGATGTCATTCAATAGCTGAAAGATCATCCGAGTATTCATAAAAACACTTTGGACATTTATTTTCTTGCTATGGGACTAAGCATTCAGGAATTATGGAAGGAAAAGAACGAGAGGAGATTCAAAAACAAATCTACTATAGGCAAGGAGATTATAACTGGTTTTCTACAAAACATAAAGGAAATTATGTTTTGTTTCTCAATATCCTAAACTTTTTTATTATCTGATGGGGTGACCTCATTAGCTTTCCCTGTAGTGATATGATGTATCAATAGACCTTTTGTAATTTTTCTATGGCTTCTTAATAAATTCTTTTAATTTCTAAAAAAAAACATTAAGATGTAAAATAGTAAGTACTAAAAATAATGATAAGAACTTAAAAATGACATAAACTTTACAGGTTTAATACTGGGGCAAAGACAGTACCATCAATAGCATATCAGTGCTGAAATGCATGTCTGGAAATAGATGTTCAAGATTTTAGCATTCACCAAAACAGAGGACAAGGCATTTAAGTTGGTGGACATTATGTTCTACAAAACAGGAGCAAAAAGTTCACTTATACATCATACAATGCTGGGAAGCCACCTCTCAAAGGCCACATGGTTACTTCAACTGGCTAAATCATAAAAATGATCAGTGCCCAACCTGCCTCTTCCATGAATCTTCCACTATCAGTTCATCTACTCCCCAATCCTCATAACTGGATGATTAGAAATGGCCATAAGGAAACAAGAATTTGTTATACAATAATCATGATAGCAATCAAGGAAAAAGGATGCCACTTAAATGCATTCATCAGTTTACCAAATCAAACAACAAAGCTAAGACAGTTGACAATTATATCTCACCTTCCATCTGGCAGATACCGACGAATGGTGAAAGGAATTTTTCTCTCCCGAAGCTCCTTCATTGCAATCTGAAGAATTGAAGAATCAAAGAGCGGTGAAGCACAGCAGAGAAGAAAATAGAGAGGCCTAAATGACACTGATAAAAAAATATTAGACTGGTTTCCTCATAGAGCATCACAATAGTTTCAAGAATAGAACTTCAGGGTCATGTTAATCATTTTGTATGAACAAAAACAGGTCAGCCATTGCTGTGCAAATTAAAACTCAACAAGTAATACCTTATATACAACACACATAACCCATAATATGGTGTAAATCAGTTGTGTAGAACCCACAAAGAACAGACATCAACGGAGGCATACCAGGCAAGCACAAAGTTGCATCTTTTATGAACTTTTAGAAGAATCAGCATCATATTATAGGATGTAGGATTCAAACAAACACTGTTCAAATTTCTTTATATGATGACCAGATTCAGGAACAAAGCTCTATATAACATGTAAGCCTCATACCTCCAAAGGGTCTGTTTCACCTTCCAACTCAACCATGACAGGAGCATTCATACTGCAAAGGAAAAGAAAAAGATTTCATAATTACATCACTGAACCTGATCACTCTAATATAGACTAGCACGGATTTTGACAGCAGAATCAAAAACCTGATCTGCAGAGCCCTTGTTCCCAAAATTCTAGCACGCTCATATTTAGTCATAAACTTAGAAGTTTTACGAGGTCGCTCCGCTACTTCCCGTTCTCCTTTATCGTCAGCTTCGATAGGCTCCACACCCATGTCCTCATTATTGTTCTCAATCTCCTCCTCTGCTCCTTCCTGCTGAATCATTCAACTGGAGTAAAAAATATACACAAGTTGTTTCCAGCAAATTAACAGAAACATAATTTCAACAAAAACCCACTTCAATCTCAGGCTCCACTGGCTCGTCCTCATATCTGCAGCAATTTTACACGAGATTGACCAGAAAAAGATTAGGACTTTTCAGTGTGTGAAACAACTAAAAGAAGATTAGGCGAGAGTGAACGTAAAGCATATGAAGAAAAACCCTAGCATGTTTCTGTACAGAAAGAGAAGAGAAAAGGAGAGAAAGAGAATAGAACCCAAAATCATCGTTGTAGTCTTCGTCAGCCATTGTTGATTGTGGAGATGAAGAAGGCTTCTCCTTTCTTCTGAGTTCCCTCAAGCCCTAATCTTGCAATTAGGAAATCCCCCTTTTTTGTTTAATACCTTAATGCCCCAATGGATCATTGAATTTTTCACCCTAAATAAAGGATAGGAGAAAAAAAAGACACGATTTGATAAAATTTTTTAAAATTTTTAAAAAATTAAAAATATAAAAAAGATGTTTTTTTAATTGAGTCTGAACATAAGCATGACCGAGCAGGCCTGGTCCAATTAAAAAAAAGAGTTTGGAATCAATTGGTACCTTAAAAAAACTTAATTGACCTATTTCAAAGTTGGTTTATCATATTTTAGATCAGTTCTAAAATATTTTAAAAAAATTTCGAACTTTAAATCAAACACGTAAAATATTGCTATTTAAATTTTTTAAAAATAAATTTAATTAAATTTAATTAGATTTAAATCGGACTTGAACTTAAAGTTCCGGCTTAATTAAACTTCGGGCAAACTATTTCTATGCCTACCAAATATTAATATTACTACTATTTGAATATTTTGAAAAGTGCTTCACTTTTAATACTTGAATTCATTGAAAATATACAAATTATAAAAAATATAAAGAACCACTAAATGTATTAAAAGTTACAAATATCATTCAATTAGATGAAGCCATTGATTCATCTAATTTTGATTTTGCATATTTTAATTTATTACTCTAAATTTCTTTATTTTTATATAAACATCACTTTTTCATTAGTAATTTGACCTATTTCAAAAATACAAATATGCTTTCCATAATTTTTTGCAATATTATTGATTAATTATAGAGTTAACGCTATTTTATTCACTCTAGTCCTAAGTATTAATTCCTCTTATTAAACTTTTGTGGCACTCATAATTATAACCGGACTCAATTATTGTTTAATAAATATTGCACTTCATAAATAACATTAATTACTCATAAAATATTATTATTTCGGATGAGATCTGTTAGCACAGAGTAAGAATTGGGTAAGTGACGTAACAAATCTCATCATCTACCACTTTTCTTAGAATTATGGGGTGATCTAAAAATTATAATTAGATTCCAACTAAGTCCATTCAAGTGGAGTAGAAGAAAGCTCCTTCAATCCCACTTTATTCTATTTATAAGATTTGATTTTAAAAAAATATTCAAACTCTATGGAAAAATAGTCATATTTTAATATTTTGATTAAATTTATTTGAATCTCTTGAATTCAATGAGGGTCGACTTGTCATTTCAGCCATCTAATATGACAATAGGTTTGATCCAACCCAAGTCTGACCAACATTTTTTTAAAAACTAAAAGTGAAAAAAATGTCGTTTTATTTACGATGATCGAATCTCGAGCCATATCAAACCTAGATAGCCCTTACCTTAACCCAACTTCAAGCCCGATTCTAAACTCGAATATCCCAAACTTGACTTGTTGATTCCAGATTAGATTGGGATGGAGCGAGGCGAGCCCAAACTCAACTCTTAGCCCGACCCTAAACTCAATTAATCCAAACCTGATTTGTTGACTCCGAGCTAGACTGGGATGGAGCGGGCAAGCCCAAACGCAGTTGTCATCTCTATGATCATCTAGTTGGTCATTAGTTACGCAGACTTGGTGCGTATATGATGCTCGTTGCTTGGTCAAGATAAGACAATATATTTTTTTTTTAATGTTAGCATGTCTCTGGCGTGCATTACTTTTTATTAAATATGAACGCTTGCGTTTTCCTTTTATGACTCAATAATTGTAGTGGAAATGATATTTTAAGTTTGGTTCAATCACGTTTTATTTCCATAACTGGTTTTTTATTAAATTTTGCAGTTGGTCAACTTTCTTGCACGAATCAACCAAGCGAACTCCATAAATGTCCACAACGAACATCACCTTCAAATCACTTCATGCCTGTCATGGATCGAACAACTTTGACAAAACTTCTTGACGGTCTCTCGTCTCTACACTTCTATCTTCTTCTTCTTATGCCTGTTATCTTTGTCATCTTCAAGCTCTTCACCACTAAAACTGAGCATCTTCCTCCGGGTCCTCGACCATGGCCTATCATAGGCAACATTCTGCAACTGGGAAAGATGCCTCACGTTTCATTGACAAGCTTTGCCAAAGAACACGGTCCATTAATTTCTCCGAGGCTCGGAACTCGACTACTGGTTGTTGGGTCATCTCCAAGAGCAGCAACGGAGATTCTTAAAACCAATGATCGTTTGCTCTCAGGTAGATATGTACTTCGAGCAATTCCTGTGGAATATCGTGTGCTCGACCGCATAGCTATTATATGGGCATCTGAGTGTAACGAAGGTTGGAAATCTTTGCGAGCTCTGTGCAGGACCGAGCTTTTCTCGGCGAAAGCAATCGAGTCTCAGGCGGTTTTGAGAGAGAAGAAAGTGACGGAGATGGTGGAGTTTTTGAGGACCAGAGAAGGGAAAGTTGTGAAGGTTGGTGAAGTAGTGTTTGCGACTGTTTTTAACACAATGGGCAATCTTCTGTTCTCAAGGGACTTCGTCGATTATGGAGATGGAGGAGAGAGTTGCAGATTGAAGGGTATTGTGAGAAGGATGATAGAGTTAGGTGCTGCTCCGAATATATGTGATTTTTATCCTGTGTTTTCTGGTTTGGATCCTCAAGGTCTGAAGAAGAAGATCTCAGATTGTATCAAAGAAATGTTTAGTACATGGGAAATTTTCATCAAGGAAAGAAGAGAAACTGAAGGATTTCAAGCCCATAAATCCGATTTCTTGGATGTTTTCCTTGCAAATGGATTTGATGATGAACAAATCAATTGGCTGCTTCTTGTAAGAAATCAACCCTCTACTCTTCTCTTTTCTGTTCATCAGAGCGATGATGCTGTTATCTAAACTTTGCTGCAGGAACTATTTACTGCAGGCACGGACACTACTTCCACAACAGTGGAGTGGGCAATGGCTGAACTGATCAAGAACAAACAAGTCATGAAGAGAGTTCGTCAAGAGCTAGAAGAAGAACAAATCAATGGAAACGCACTAAAGGAGTCTCAAATCTCTCAGCTTCCTTACCTGAGTGCATGCGTGAAGGAAACATTGAGGTTACACCCACCTGCTCCTCTTCTACTGCCACACCGTGCCATTGAAGATTGCAAGGTCATGAACTATGAAATTCCAAGAGATACTCAACTATTTGTAAATGTTTGGGCTATTGGAAGAGACCCTCATGCTTGGGGAGAAGATCCATTGTCGTTTAGACCTGAAAGGTTTCTTGAGTCAACAGATTTGGACTTCAAAGGCCAAGATTATGAGTTTCTGCCATTTGGTGCTGGAAGAAGAATGTGCCCAGGACTACCAATGGCCGCCAAGCAAGTTCAGTTGATCTTAGCCTGTTTGATCCGTTCGTTTGATTGGTCTCTTCCAAATGGAGAGGATCATAGTAAGTTAGACATGAGTGAGAAGTTTGGAGTAACATTGCAGAAGGAACAACCTCTGCTTCTTGTTCCCAATTAAAGGGATACATGTTCCAAAGTTCGTAATAATTCTGAAATTTCTGTTCCTTATCTCAATTCAGATATACGAATGATCATTTTACAACTATCCAGGAGAACCACGTGTTGACAAGTACGAAACTAAAATATATATTGCTTGGAAATTTGTGTTCAAATTGTTGACGTATCATAGACAAAAAAGGATAAGATCTTTTGTATTGGTTATGATATTCTTATCATATTTCATTAAATCCCATTCACATATTTTTGTAGATACTATTCAAATGTATGAATAAGATTTAATAGAATATGATTGGAATAGAGTAATTGTAACCGGATCGAAGATTTGGAGTGAGACTAAATGAAAAGATAATGGTATTTTAGTAATTAATTAAAATATTTTAGGTTAAAATTATTTTGTGAAAGAGAAAATCAACGACTCTTCTTATTCATATTAAATGTCTTCTTGGAACTTAAATACAGGTATTCTAGGTCAAACTTGAAAAAGAAAAAAGGAAAAAAATTTGGAATTGTGATGGCATTGATGAGCTATCCTTCACTATTAACGGTTGAAGGATCTTGATCGTCCAGCTACTTCTCTTATCTAGTGGTCCTGAGCCAAACACATGTCCAGGGCTTTTATTTTCAACAGCCCCTTCTTAAGACAAAAGTACTTTTATCTTGACTTTTGAAGACACTACTTCAGTTTTGTTTCTCAGCAAATCTAGGGTTTTCTCGTCCATCTCTTTCACATCTTCAAGGTCTCAACTTTTGGGGTGAAGTGAGACTTTGTTGTTCATCCTCAACGACTCGATATAGCTGGTAAGTAGTTCTCCCTCTTTAAGGTTTCTAATTTTGTATAAAAGCCTGTGGTGTGCAGTAGAACCTAGTGATTTAGTTAGGAGATCTGCTAGTTGGTCTCGTGAGTCACATGTCTTGTCTTAATAAAACCACTTTCAACTTGATTTCAAACAATATGGTAGTCTATCTTAAGATGTTTTGTGCATTTGTGAAATACTAAATTCGTTGCTATATGTTCAGCTGCTTGGTTGTCGCAACTCAGAGGAATCAGTAGCATGAGCTCGATGAGGAGTCTTTCAGCAGGTATGAGATCCATTGAAGTTCACACACAGTGGCTGACATACTTCTATACTTAGCTTCTGCTGAAGACTTGTTAACAGTTCTCTGTTTCTTTGTCTTCCAGGATATTAGAGCCGGTCCAAGGAAAATGCAGAACCCAATGAGGGATCTGCGTGTGGTGGAGCATGATGACCAATAGGCATCGCAGGAGGCCTGTAGCTGAAGTTGGTTGTCTCTTGGGAGGAAAAGCCCTTGCTCGGGATACTGTTTGAGATACCGAACAAGGTGGAGTGCAGCATCAGGTGAGGCTTTCTTGGTTCTTTCATGTACTGACTTAATTGTTGTGTAGCGTGGCAAATGTTAGGTCTGGTGAAATTTAGGTATAGGAGCCTTCCAATTAGCCTTCGGTAACATTCTGGATCAGTTAGGACCTCACCATCTTTAGTGTTTTGTTTGAGTCCACTTGGCAGTGGGAAATTCTTCCCCTTTGATGCCTGCAGATTAGTATCTTTGATAATGTCTAAAGTGTACTTGTTCTGATTTAGATAAATACATTTCTTGATTTGAGCAATTTCAACTCCCAAGAAGTATCGAGCATTGCCAAGGTCTTTTATGGTGAATACATAATGTTGAGCTTCCTTGACATTGTTTATTTCACTTTCTTGTTGTCCAGTGATAAGTAGATCATCGACATAGATAGTGAGAGCTATAAAAGAATTGCCTTCCCCTTTGGTAAATAGACAATGATCCGCTTTTGACTTAGTGAAGCCAAGAAAGAATAGTTTGACAGTGAGTTCCTTGTTCCACTGCCTACTAGCTTACTTTAGCCCATATAAGTTCTTAGTGAGTTTGCAGACCTGCCCTTCCTTGGCTTTGGAATATCCTTGTGGGGGGTTTAGATATAGTTCTTCTTCAATAAAACCATGCAAATAGGCATTGTTTATGTCGAGTTGATGAACGGGCTAGCCCTTTGCTGTTGCCACAGTGAGTAGGACTTTTATAATGACCATTTTTGCCACCGGCGAGAAATTATCATGATAGTCTATCCCGAACTCCTAATCATATCCTTTGGCTACAACACTAACTTTATAATTATCTACAGTGCCATCCGGGTTATATTTGATCTTAAAGATCCATTTAGAATTAATGGCTTTCTTCCCTTTCGAAAGAGAAGTAAGTTTCCATTTGTTGTTGCTTTCTAGGGCAGATAACTCAACATTAATGGCCTCAACCCATTTAGGATCTTCTTTTGATATCTCAAATGTTTTAGGCTCCTACATAAAAGATACATTTGCACAAAAACTCATATAGTTATGATCATATGCAGGTGGTAAGGACATGAAATAGGGAATAGACTTGGTGAGAGAACAATTGTCAACAACTAAGGAGGAGGCAGTGGAACAAGAGGCTATGTTTTCTGGAGAACCTGCATTAGCAGTCTGGGATAGAGATCCCGTGGGTTGATGGATTTTGTTCGCGAAGGGATCCGAGGACTGAGGTGTTTTGCCCCAAGTTGGGAAGTGATTCCAGCAGCTGTTTCCGACACCATAATTACATAGTCATCCATCCAGGGGGCCTGCTTCTTGTACGGGTACTCCTCCGAATTTCTGGCTCATGGAATTTAGGTTCAGGTATGTCATTGTTTTTTGGTTCATTTGGTTGATCATTTTGTAAAGTTGTGGTTTCATGGTCTGCAATTGGTATTGGTGTGTAATGAGGGTTTGCGGGTAGAGATAACATGGTTAAGTATGGGTAGGTATCTTTATAAAAAATCACATCCCTTGATAGGATTGTCTTTTTATTGGTCATGTCATACAATCTGTAGGCTTTAACCCCAAGTTCAAACCCCAAGAAAACACATCTAAAAGCTCTAGTATCTAACTTGGATTTTTGTGATAGTGTGTTGGTAGCAAAACATAGACATCCAAAGGTTTGCATAATGGATTAGTATGGTAATTTCTGGTGGAGGATCTTATATGGGGTTCTCCAATTTAACACAGGACTAGGAAGAATATTAGTGATGTGTGTGGCCATAAGAATAGAATCCCCCCAAAACCCTCTTGGTAAATGAGACTCATATATTAGTGCCCTCGCGATTTCAAGAAAATGCCTGTGTTTTCTTTTTGCTACACCATTTTGCTGCGATGTGTAAGAACATGTTTTATAGTTTAGGATGCCTTTTTTAAGGCAAAAATCTTTGTAAGAGTTGTTTAGAAATTCTGTCCTATTATCAGTTTTATCACTTTGATGTTTTTGTTGTGTTGGTTTTGAATAAGGGTATAGAAGCGCTTTAAAGTGTTTGCAACAGATAGTTTGTATCTCAATAAAAAAGTCCATGTGGCACGAGAGAAATCGTCCACAATTGTTAGAAAGTAAGAGGCTCTAGAATAAGTATGGACTGAATAAAGATCCCATAGGTCAATGTGCATTAAATCAAAACATTCAGTAGTGGTAATGTTGCTTTTAGGGAATGGTAAACGATGCTGTTTTACTAGTGGGCAGATCTCACATACATGGTGATCAGTCTTAGATAAAAAGCTTAAAACAAGAATACGGGAAAAGTTTGCCTACAGAATAGTGCCCTAGTCTTCTATGCCATAGGTTCGAGTCATTGTCTTGGGTACAGCTTGAATGTATGCTCTCTTTGTAGGTTTCTCTAGCCAAGATGTACAAGCCCCCTTATTGATGCTTTTTTCCAAAGTGAGCTTGGTCTCTGAGTCCTTCACAATACAATGGTTGGAAGAAAAGATAACACAGGTATGTGTAGTTTGCACAAGTTTCTTTACTGATAATAATCTGCATGTGAAATCTGGTACGTATAATTCATCATATAGAATGAGGGTTTTACTTAGTTTTACTGTTCCTTTATTTGTTGCATATTTTAGTGTTCCATTAGGCAATGATATGGGTGTTTTGGGTTCAAGTATGGTTGGTTGGGTAAACAATTTAAGATCATAACATATATGTGAAGTCACACCTGTATTGATTATCCAAGATACTAATGCATTTAAAGTAAGCAAAGTAGAATGTTGAAGATCATTACCTCCGGGACCAAAATATCCCACGCAACCAGCAGCCTCAATAGATGAGATTCCCGAAACTCCTTGATTCTTTAAATACTTGCTCATTTATTTCTGAATAATGCTTGTTATATCAACATTCCAGTCGATTCCTGTAAGTCCTTTCTCATTTGAACTTCCCCCAGCTACGACATTGGACTTCTCTTTGTTTCTCTTGTCCTTTAGCTCCATGAACCACTCCGGGTATCTATAGAGCTTGAAGCACGTTTCCTTGGTATGTCCACTTCCTTTGCAGTGGCCGCAGGTTCTGTTCTCCTTTTCGTTCTTCCTACTCTGCTGTTTCAGGTTGCTCTTCGGATTACTATAGAATGTTGCTTTAGGTATGGCATAGTGAACTTCACGTTGTTTCTCCACACTTAATACCATAGAGTAGACTTTGCTAACTGTTGGTAGTCGCTCAGTTATTAATATCTGGTTGCTCACATTGTCAAAAGAATCATTGAGGCCCATCAAGAACTGCATTAGGTTATTCGTATTTTCTATCTCATTATGCAAATTTACAGCATGGCAGGTGTAAATGGGAGGTTATCTCAAATACTCCAGCTCATCCCACAGCTTTTTGAGTTTGGTGAAGTAAGCGACCATGATAAGTTCTCTCTGATTTACCGATCTAATATTCCTTTTAATTTGATATAGTAGTGGTCCATTACTCTCACCGTATCTTTCCTTAATCTGGTCTCATGGGCTTTTGGCTGATGATGAAAACAAGAACCCACTAGATAGCTCCTTGGTCATGGAGTTAAGTATCCATGATCTCACCATACTACCAGTTTTCTGCCATTTCTCATAATTTTCAGTTCCTTCCAAAGGTTTTTGTACTCTGCCATCCACGAGAGCAAGCTTGTCCTTGGCTTGGAAAGCGATTAACATGGACTAGCTCCAGGATAGATAGTTAGGGTAAAAATATTTTATGGAAGAGAAAATCAATGACTCTTCTTATTCATATTAAATGTCTTCTTGGAACTTAAATATAGGTATTCTAGGTCAAACTTGGAAAAGGGAAAAGGAAAAAAAACTAGAATCTTGCTGGCATTGATGACCTGTCCTCCACTATTAAGGGGTGAAGGATCTTGACCGTTCAACTACTTCTCTCATCTAGCAGTCCTGAGCCAAACACGTGTCCAAGGCTTTTATTTTCAACACTAAAATATATATTGCCTCGAAATTTGTGTTCAAACTGACGAGGTATCATATGCCTTATGACAGAGAAAAGAACAACTAGAATAAGATCTGAAAGAATGGAAGTCTAGCTACTAGCTAGTTGCTATCATCTTTTATAGGACTGGTTATTGTTTTCTGCAACTTGATTCAGGATTAGTTCACTTGTCCGTTTTGTTGTGATTAATCAACCTGAAGTCCAGAATAAATTTGTCAGGAATCTCCAAGTTTTTACATAACGATCAAACAGGCTTTACAGGGTTGCTATATCTCACAGTCCCTTCTCTTCTTCTTCTTCTGTCCTTGATCCAACTCAGAAACATCGCTTCTTCATCTTCTAAAAGACGTGCTCTTCCACCAGGTCCCAAGTAGTTGCCTGCCCCTGTCCGGGGCCTTATCCCATTAAGGGCCCACTTTCACTGCCATAGTCATTCTTTTAAAAGCTTTCTTTATTGTTTTTCAACTACTTCCCAAAGTCAAAATCGAATATCAAAACACACACTTGTTAGGAGCCCACTTTCACTTACATTTTAGCATAATTCTAGCATTCATTCTTTTAATAATTGGAGGCTATTAAATGCCATTTAATAATTACACACAGAAAGAGACAATTTTGGATTGATATAATTCCCATATTACTACATAATCTTTTCGCTTTTCAAAGAATAACAATAATTTTTAACTTCTTAGACTTATAAATTCATTTGAAGTTTCTTATACTCTAATTTTTTTTTGACCATCAACATATGAGTCTAAAATACTCCAACTCAAAATTTACAACAAAGGATTTTTCATGTTCTGACTTCTAAGCTTTGAACGATAATTTAAAGGTAAAGTTTATAAAATTTTTAATGTATTTTTAGCTTACCAAATATTTGAATATATTATAATTAATTTTTAATTTGTCATTCACGTGGGCATTTTAAATCAAAACATTAATATTAAATGATATTGTGTTTATCTGTGTTTCTTCTTTTTTATTTTAGATTACTTATTATTTATAAAAATATAATTAAACATTAATAAATAATTTAATTTTTATAATTGTAATTTTTATTATACTTTACCCCAAGTATCATAATAATTGTTTAATTTGTGTTCTTGTAGGGGTTCACATAAGTTTAGTAATAATATGACTAGAGTCAAATTTGAGGATTTAATAAGTTAATGTATGGATAATTAATAATATAGTAATTAAAAATCTAAATAATATTCTTAATCATTAGAACAACGATGTAAAAGTTCCCCACGTAAAGATAAAATAGAAAATAGTAAAAGTATTGAAAATGGTATTTAAGATTTTTAAGATCATGATTTAGGAAGTTCTTTTCTTAAGTATATTAATTTCTTGTATTTTTAAAAATTAGTGTTTCTCTATAATTAAAATTTGCTCTTTGTTTCTTCATTTTTAACATAAGATATTAAATTTTATTCTTTATTTTTTTTCTTTTGTCACATATATAATACCATTGATATATCCTTATGATATATTATCAAGTTATTAGTGTTCTGATATGCATTAGTACTTTTTCCAATTCCATATAGATATTTTTGTTCTTTTTCTAATTCAATTACGTTATAATTGTATATTGCTAATTTATTAAAGCCCTTTTTTTTACTTCGCCAAAGACTGTAAAATGTTAGGAACCCGGTTCAAGCCATGGCCTGTTATTGTTAACATTCTCGAGCTGGGAAAGAAGCCTCACGTTTCGTTAGCAAACCTTGCCAAAGTTCATGGCCCTTTAGTTTCACTAAACCTTGGAGCACAACACCTTGTGGTGGCATACTCTCCAATGGCAGCTACTGAAATCCTCAGAACTCAGGATAGTTTGTTTTGTTTCAGAAAGATACCCAGTGGCGGAACCAGGAATGTCTTGGAGCCGGGGCTAATTGGACAGCGATGGACTAGCGGTGAAAACTTCCGGCAAATTCAATATTAATTCAAAAAATAATTTCACAAAGCACATTCATAAATGAAGTTAACTAAAACATTCAAAATATAATGTCTTTACACATTTTTAGAGACATTAGAGCTAATGGATGATAATTGTTTTCGGCTAGTCGCCGTGGTTTGAAACCTCTGTAAAATAATCTCATTATCAATTATTTTGAAGATTTTTTTCTCATTGTATACCACCATTATTTCATTTATCCATTCGTCTCCTATGCTATTTCGCGAATCATTTTTTATAAGTTTCATTGCAGAAAACACTCTTTCGACAGATGCTGTCGCAACTGGAAGGATCAATGTCAATTCAATTAAACGATATACTAGCGGAAAAACTTTATCTCTTCCAGAAGCAACCAAAATCTTTGCTAGATTTTCAAGGTCTTCAATATTGGAGAACTCGGCCTTATCAATTATATCATTAATATAAGTTCTAAATTAATAGGGAAGAGTCAGTCATTCACTCCAAGAGAAGTCATCCGGGTAAAGTTTTGAGAGACGGACCAATTTATCAACATTGAAATTAGCGAAGGAGTTCTTTGGACTAGGACAATTCATGCAAGTAAGCAATTCTGTATTCGCTTTTGGAAACCGATGCTCCATCTCTTGAATAATTAAATCAAGAACCTACCAATGTTAAGAAAACAATCAAAGGGAGTAGA
>JAOQMS010000007.1:28835442-28868675 GCA_027563885.1 Erythroxylum longipes
ATATAATAAAATAATTTTTTATAAATTTGTTAATGAATATTATATAAGAAATTAAAATAAATTTATTTAATTAAAAATAATTTATCTTTAATTTTAATTTAATATATAATTATTATTAATAATAAAAATAAAATTACATTAACGTTAACAACTCAACATTTTTGTTTTTATTTGAAACTACAAAATAGAACCAAAAACCGGTAAACTACTATATTAATGCAACTAAATGACACATGCAGACTGATCCTATTAACTAACTAAACCTGACAGAGTTTAGTTTTTATTGAAATTACAATCGTTTAGGAATAAGAAGTAAATGTTGTTCCTTTTGAACTGTTATTGCAAACTTATCGTTCATGTTGAAGTTTGCAGGATCCTCAACTCATTGTTTGGAAGAGACCAACCAAAGGAATGCAACAATGTGGCTAACATCAATGGAACTTGCCTTGCAGCCATTGGTATTCCCGGACAAATTCTTCTTCCTCCATCAAAAGGGAGTAGCTCAAAATGCTGACCTTTAAAGTCCAAACTTCTGTCGAGAAATCTTTCTGGTTTAAACGGTAAAGTCTTCCCAGACTGAAGGATCAGGTGTTAGGGATTAACGCAGGAATCTAGTAAGTTTTTTGTTCATGTTAGTTCCATTTTACTGTTGTTTATTACTTAGTCAAAAGTCAATTACTTGGTGTCTTGATTTTAGGAAGCATTTTCTAAACGTGCTTGTCATTGCTTTGATTTCTGATGTTTAGTTATCTTTTCTACTTGTATTTAAGGAGACACGAGTTAAACAAAAATTATCTAAAGCTTACATCTTGAGTGTGCCTTTCAGGTGTTTGATAACATTATGTGTGAGAACTTTGTTCTGTTTTTTTAGTCCGCCCACTCTCTTTCTTTACATCTGGTATCAGAGCCTTCTTCTAAGCCTATTCAAAGTCTTGTGATGGCTAACATGTAAAATGGAGTGAAGATTTCACAACATGCCATTCTAATTTTTCAGGGCAGTAATTATGACGTTTGGAGTACAAAGATGAAAGATCTATGGTACTTAGTGGAGAAAGGCTATACTGAAGAAAGTGTAGCAGCAGATAACCTTAAAGAGATGAGAAAGAGAGACGTTATGGCTCTTTTCCTCATTCAACAGGTTGTAGATGATGCAATTTTCTCTTCTCAAATTTCTGCATCAACAAAGGTAAAAGATGCTTGGGATGCACTCAAGAATGGATATCGAGGCATAGAGAAAGTGTTTATAGTCAAGCTTCAGACACTTCGTAGGAAGCTTGAAAGTTTCATTATGAAAAATGAAGAGTCTATTCATAACTATTCATACAATCTTATGGGAATAGTTAATCAGATGAGAAAGCATGGTGAGCAAGTGTCTGATTAAAAGGTTGTTGAAAAAATATTAGGAAGTTTAATGTGAAAATATGAATTTGTTGTTGCTGCAATAGAGGAATCAAAAGACTTAAGTGTCTTAACTGTTGATGAGCTTTTAGGCTCCTTACAATCCTATGAAGATAAGTAGAAAAGCTATGAGAAGAGTTTTACCGATAAGGCTTTTCAAACGAAGATGCAAGTTTTTAAAGGTTATGAAGCTGTCCATGAGCGTAGGAGCAACAACAACCATCGTGGAGGATATTGTTTTCGAGAAAGAAAAGGAGGTGGAGTCAACATTCAAATGCATCCTACAGTAAAGGAGAAACTCAAAATCGTAAGTTCAAGTGTCACTATTGTGATGGGCCTGGCCATCAAGAAAAATATTCTCGATTAAAAGAAAGAGCTGAAAAACAATCAACTTTTGCAGAAGAAAAAGATAATGATAAGTTTGAAAGTTTGTTTCTTGCTTGTTTCACTGCAAAAGAGTGTAATTCTAGTTTATGGTCTATGGATGGTGGTTGTAATAATCATATGACTGCCAAACTAGAGGCATTTCTCAGCTTGGACAGGTTAATCAAAATAGTAGTGAAGATGGGTGATGGAACGATTGTCAAGGAAAAGGAGTTGTGAAGCTGAATCATTATGGAACTAGCTGCATCAAGGATATTCTTTATATTCCAGACTTGGACTCAAACTTATTGAGTGTTAGATAATTTTTAGAGAAGATTATTCTTTAGTTTTTGAAGATTTTTCATTAACATTTTTTTTTCTATAGAACCAAGAAGACCTTGTTGTTTAAGGTTACAATAGCCAGAAATAACATATTTCCACTTGTCCTTCATGATGAAAAGAAAGAACTTATAGCCTCATTAAAAGATGACAATTGATTATGGCATCATAGGTATGGACATCTTAACTTTAAAAGCCTGAATATGCTATTTAATCAAAAGCTTGTGGATTGTTTACCTATGATAAAGCCAACTGATGTAGTATGTGAAAGTTGTGTGATTGGAAAGCAACATAGAGATCCTTTTCCAAAAAGTAGCAGTATGAAAGCTTCAAGGCTAGCTGAATTTATACATGGAGATGTCTGTGGACCTATGCACACACCTTCTCTCAACAAAAACAGGTACTTTGTAGTCTTTATAGATGATTTTAGTCGAATGATTTGGGTTTATTTTATGAAGGAGAAATCAGGTGTTTTCAGTCTTCAAGAAATTTAAGTCATCTATTGAAAAGCAAAGTGGTAATGCAATAAAGGTATTGGGGACAGATCGAGGTGGTGAGTTTATTTCCACATAATTTAACAATTTGTGTGAAGGGGTGGGCATTAAAGGCAGTTGATATCCAGTTACACCCCTCATCAAAACGGAGTGGCGGAGAGGAAAATCGTAGTCTTGTTGAAATGGCAAAGAGTATGCTTAAGGCCAAACACCTGCTAAAAAGATTTTGGGTTGAGGCAATTTACAATCCAACCTATCTACTTAATCGTAGTCCAACTTTAGAGTTGTCCAATCAAACACCTTTTGAAGCTTTTCATGGGAGAAAACCAAAGATAGCACATTTTAAAATTTTTGGGTGTGTTGCTTATGTCCTTGTACCATCACAAAAGAGGGCAAAACTTGATGATAATAGTCTAACATGCACATTTGTGGGATATAACTTGGAACTAAAGGCTATCGGTTTTACAATCTTATTTCTAAAAAATTACTAATAAGTCGTGATGTTGTATTTGATGAAAAGAGTACATGGAGATATAATGAAATGCAGAAATTTCCAGCCATTATTTAAGGGAATGATGAGTTTGCTAACGAGCTAGCAGTTGAAGAAAATGACTATAATCATAGCGATTCAAGTCCCTCCAAACCTAGCCCTAACCCTAACTCTTCAAAGTCAACTACGCCTAGCTCCTCTTCATCTTGTACACCTCCTAGAAAATGGAGATCACTCAAAGAGATCTATGAAAGGGCTTAGTTAAAAGAAGGGTATAGATTTTAATGAAATCTTTTCACTAGTAGTCAAGATGACCTCAATCTGAACATTTTTTTGGTCTAACTACTTAGTTAGATCTTCAACTCAAAGAATTGAATGTTAAAACATCCTTCTTACATATAGATTTGGAAGAAGAGATATACATGGAATAGTCATAAGGTTTCAAAGTTAAAGACAAGGAAAATATGGCCTGTAAGTTGAAGAAAAGTTTATATGGGTTAAAACAAGCTCCAAGGCAGTGGTATCAAAAGTGTAATTCCTTTATGATAGATCATGATTACTAACAAACTTATGTCTATGCTTATGTGTATTTCAGGAAGTTTTGAGAGAGAAGTTCATCATTCTTCTTTATGCTAATGATATATTGATTGTAGATCAAGACGTTGGTAGAATCCAAAAATTGAAGAAGGATTTCCCAAAAAAATTATATGAAAATATTTGGGACTTACAAAGCAGATTTCATGGAGATAACTCGGGACATGAAAATAGTATATTATAGTTATCTCAGGAGGGATACATTAAACATGTGTTAGAAAGGTTCAATATTAAACATGCTAAGATAGTTAGCACGTCATTGTCATCTCACTTCAAAATGGGTAAGTGTGCACATCCCTCAACATAAAAGGAGAAAGATGGTATGTCCTTTGTTCTATACTCATTTGCAATCGGGTCTTTATGTATGCAATGGTGAGCACAAGGTCAAATATTGCTCAGCCTGTTAAGATGGTGAGCAGATTCTTGTCAAATCCAAGGAAGGTTTATTGGGAAGTAGTGAAATATAATCTGAGATAATTAAGAGGCATGTCAAAGTGAAGTTAATGCTTTAGTGATGGTAAGCCAGCTCTAGAAGGTTTTACGAATACAGATATAGTTGGAGATCTAGATGGAAGAAATTCTACTTCTGGTTTTCTATTCAAGTTTACAGGGGGAGCCATTTCATGGAAATCTAAGCTACAAAAATTGTGGTTTTATTTACAAATGAAGCAGAGTATATAGTTGCAATGGAAGCTTGTAAGGAGATTCTCTTACTAAAAAGGTTCATTCAAGAGTTGAATGTGAAGCAAGAAGGCTGTGTAGTATTTTGTGATAATCAAACTGTTATTGACTTAAGAAAAAATACTATGTATCATTCTTACACAAAGCACATAGATGTTCGATATTATTGGTTGAGGTCCGTGATTGAAGGGCGATAATTAATTTTGAAGAAGGTTCATACAAATTTGAACGGTGCTAATATGTTGACTAAAGTGGTTCGCGAAAAGTGTTAAGGAATGTGTGAAGAGTGAATACATATGATCGTGTACACACTCGCTCGTGTGAATGATATACACAGCCATGTGTGACGATCTTGTAATTCTCTGTAACCACATACATCTACAAGTGAGGTTGTGCTAGTCATGTAAGTGACCGTGTATGATGCAAAAAACCTATTTCTTGAAATAAAAGAGAAAAATACATAGGTTTTTGTAGAATGTGCGGCTATAACTTCCAAAAGAGAGGGAAAACATAGAGAAGACAAATAATGTTGTATTCTTATCCTTTTTGATTGTTTTTGGGATTGGTTTGAGTGTTTGTTGATTGTTACATCAATTTTGATTTCAACCTTAAAACTTTATGAGACAACTTGTTGTTGTGGGATAAGAGATCAACTTTTGCAAATGGTTGTTGAGATTAGTGAATTTGCTTGTCAGTTTGGATCATAATTTTTTTCTCTACACTAGAGAGTTTTCTATGTAATTCTTAGTGTTTGTTTCATTGTTAAATTTCTTATTTTGATATTAATTTGCTAGTGCAAGTTGAAGAGTATTTTTATTGTTGATATTTAGTTGATCTTTTAGAGAGTTGTGTTATTGTCTCCCAACACTAAACCCTAATCGATTAAAGTTTAAGTTAATTTATAATAGGTTTTAGACATTTTAGTAATTTAATTAAAATTAAATTCTAATTTCAATTAAAATTACAAATACTTTTAATTAAATATCAATTATGCATAAGTAAGATCCAAACATGTCACAGTGATGCTTCCAAACATGTCACAGTGATCCTTGTTTATTAAATATCTCATATTTAAACATAAAGTCTCTCAAGTCAATTCTAACTTGATTAAAATATTTTTACTTTCTCCAACCTATTTTTTATGTGAGATCTATTAGATTCTCAAATATGTTGGTAATGAACTTACTTTCATCTCTTTAAAATGTCCAATTTAACCTATAAATCAGATTGTTAAAACAATTTTAATTGCCCCTAAAATTTTATTATTTACAAAATAATTTCTTAATATTTTTTTTAATTCAGTTAATCAAGTAGAACTCATGTTACACATTTTAGCTGACACATTTGTACTGTAAATCATGTCCTCCGACGAAAATTTTTCGGTTACATCAACAAATTATATTTTATCTTATGTCTTTATCACATCTTTTCAAAAAGGAAATATATAAATCTTGCATGTCTCATGGGGCCTTATTTTAATAAGGGGAGAATTCGTATTAATTGTTTTTTAAATGTATATTAAATAGAATTTTAAGTAAGCGGTCATACAGGGCAATCTCTTACTTTCAAAGATTTCCTTTCTCTTGTAGTTAAAAGTTAACAATGGTTTACACACGAAGAGCAGATTGAAATGTGTATTATGTAAAACAAAAGATTTTTATTTTTATTAATTAAATATATATTATTTAATATATTAATTATTCATAAGAATTATAAATAATTTAATTTAATATTATATACTTAATTAATTAAAAATAATTATTAATAAGAATTATGAATAATTTACTTTAATATTATATAGTTTAATTAAAAATAATTATTAATAAAAATTACGAGTAATTTAATTTTACTTGATAATTTTATTTAATTTATGTAATTGAATTAAATAAATTATATTTAATAATTATTAGAAATGTAATTAATTTAAAATATCTTCAAAATATATAAATTTGAAATAAATTTTGATTTAATAACTAAAATATTTTTAAAATAAATATTAATTTATGAAGTAATTTTAAAATTTAAATTAGTTATTTTAATATATTAAAATAATTTTTATAAGTTTGTTAATAAATATTATATAAGAGATTAAAATAAATTTATTTAATTAAAATAATTGATCTTTAAGTTTAATTTAATATATAATTATTATTAATAATAAAAATAAAATTACATTAACGTTAACAACCCAACATTTTTTTTACTTGAAACTACAAAAAAGAACCAACACCAGTAAATTACTATATTAATGCAACTGAATGACACATGAAGACTGATTCTATTAACCAACTAAACCTGATAGAGTTTAGTTTTTATTGAAATTACAATCGTTTAGGAATAAGAAGTAAAGGCTGTTCCTCTTGAACTGTTATTGTAAACTTATTGTTCATGTCTAAGTTTGCAGGATCTTCATTGTTTGGAGGAGACCAGCCAAAGGAATGTACCAAAGTGGCTAAAATCAATGGAACCAGCCAAAGGAATGTACCAATGTGGCTAAAATCAATGGAACTTGCCTTGCAACCACTGGCATTCTTGGACAAATTCTTCTTCCTCCACCAAAAGGGAGTAGCTCAAAATGCTGACCCTTAAAGTCCAAACTTGTGTCGAGAAATCTTTCTAGTTTAAATGATAAAGGGTCTTCCCAGACTAAAGAATCACTTGTTAGGGATTAACGCAGAAATGTAGCAAGTTTTTTAGTCATGTTAGTTTCATTTTGTTGTTGTTTATTAGTTAGTCAAATGTCAGTTACTTGGTGTCGTGATTTTAGGAAGCATTTTCTGAATGTGCTTGTCATTGCTTTGATTTGTGATGTTCTGTTATCTTTTCTACTTGTATTTAAGGAGACACGAGTTGGATAAAAATTATCTGAAGTTTATATCTTGAGTATGTCTTTCAGGTGTTTGATAAAATTTATGTGTGAGAACTTTGTTCTGTTTTTTTAGTCCACCCACTCTCTTTCTTTACATTTGGTATTAGAGCCTTCTTCTAGGCCTGTGCAAAGTCTTGTGATGGCTAATATATCAAATGAAGTGAACATTTCACAACCTGCCATTCTAATTTTTAAGGGCAACAACTATGATGCTTGGAGTACAAAGATGAAAACTCTCTTTATCTCCCAAGATCTATGGGACTTAGTGGAGAAAGACTATACTGAAGAAAATGTAGCAGCAGATAACCTTAAAGAGATGAGAAAGAGAGATGCTATGGCTCTTTTCCTTATTCAACAGGCTACAGATGATGTAATTTTCTCTTCTCGAATTTCTGCAACAACAAAGGCAAAAGATGCTTGGGATTCACTCAAGAATGGATATCGAGGCACATAGAAAGTGCTTACAGTCAAGCTTCAGACATTTCGTAGGAAGTTTGAAAGCTTCATTATGAAAAATGAAGAGTCTATTCATAACTATTCCAACAATCTTATGGAAATAGTTAATCAGATGAGAAAGTATGGTGAGCAGGTGTCTAATCAAAAGATTGTTGAAAAACTATTGCGAAGTTTGTCGCGAAAATATGAATCTGTTGGTTCTGTCATAGAGGAATCAAAAGAATTAAGTGTCTTAACTGTTGATGAGAAGAGTTCTACTGAGAAGGTTTTTTAGACAAAGATGCAAGTTTTTAAAGGCAATGAAGTTGTCCATAAACGTAGGAACAAAAACAACCATCGTAGAGGATATTGTTTTCGAGGAAGAAGAGGAGACAGAGGAAATAGAGGAGGTGGACGATCAAATGATAGAAGTCAACATTCAAATGCATCCCACAGTAAAGGAGAAACTCAAAATTGTAA
Organism: Erythroxylum longipes; assembly: GCA_027563885.1. NCBI lineage: Eukaryota > Viridiplantae > Streptophyta > Magnoliopsida > Malpighiales > Erythroxylaceae > Erythroxylum > Erythroxylum longipes. Next base: position 28,843,586 of record JAOQMS010000007.1, read on the forward strand.
GTTCAAGTGTTACTATTGTGATAGACCTGGTCATAGAGAAAAATATTATCAATTAAAAGAAAGAGATGAAAAACAAGCAAATTTTGCAGAAGAAAAAGATAAAGATGAGTCTAAAAATTTGTTTCTTGCTTGTTTCACTGCAAAAGAGTATAATTATGGTTTATGGTATATGGTTAGTGGCTGTAGTAATCACATGACTGCCAAACTAGAGGCATTTGTCAACTTGGACAGGTCAATCAAAACAACAATGAAGATGGGTGATGGAATAATCCATAATTCTCAAGGAAAAGCAGTTGTGAAGCTGAATCCTTGTGGAACCAGCTGCATCTAAGGATGTTCTTTATGTTACAGACTTGGACTCAAACTTATTGAGTGTTGGACAATTTTTTAGAGAAGGTTATTCTTTAGTTTTTGAAGATTTTTCATGTGTAGTTTTTTCTGATAGAACCAAGAAGAGCTTATTGTTTTTAAGGTTCCAATGGCCAGAAATAACATGTTTCCACTTGCCCTTGATGATGAAAAGAAAGCACTTACAACCTCATTAGAAGATGACAGTTGGTTATGGCATCATAGGTATGGACATCTTAACTTTAAAAGCCTAAATATGCTATCTAATCAAAAGTTTGTGGATGGTTTGCCTATGATAAGGCCAACTGATGCAGTATGTGTGATTGGAAAAAAACATAGAGATCCTTTTCCAAAAAGTAGCAGTATGAAAGCTTCAAGGCTAGCTAAATTAATAAATGGATATTTTTGTGGACCTATGCACACACCTTCTCTCAACAATAATAGGTATTTTGTGGTCTTTGTAAATGATTTTAGTCGAATGATTTGGGTTTTTTTTGTTAAGGATAAATATAAGGTGTTTTCAATCTTTAAGAAATTTAAGTCATCTATTGAAAAGAAAAGTGGTAATGCAATAAAGGTATTAAGGACAGATCAAGGTGGTGAGTTTATTTCCACATAATTTGACAATATTTATGAAGGGATGGGAATTAAACGGGAGTTGACATCCAATTACACCCCTTAACAAAACAGAGTGGCGGAGAGGAAAAATCGAAGTCTTGTTGAAATGGCAGAGTATGCCTAAGGCCAAACACATATCAAAAAGTTTTTGGGCCGAGGAAATTCACACAGTAGCCTATCTACTTAATCGCAGTCCAACTGAGTGATGGCCTTGCACTGCTCTCTCGGGTTAGTTTCAGTATTGCTTGGGAATGTCCTTTGAGTTAGATTCCCCACAGCATTTGTAAGTTGTCCCATTTGAACTTCCAAACCCTTCACTGAAGTCCCAACACTGGTTACTCGCATTTTTAACTCATCCATCTCCTTCTCGTTCTTGTGGAAACGGTTCCTTGTCTCAGTTACAAAAGTGCCAATTATTTCTTCCATGGAGGGTCTCCATTCTGCCAGTGGTGGTCCATATCCAGGTGGGTGAGGCATGTTCCTTTGAATACCATAGTTATATTGCTCCTTAGAGTTGTAGCCTTGACCATATTGATTTCCCATTGGTTGTGACTTGAATCCCATGTTCCTTTGGTTAACAAACTGGATTTGTTCCACCCCCTCATCAATTGTGAAGAATGATTGACTAGTAGCTGCCACCTGCTCATTCTGTCTTTCCTTTGACATGAATTTTGAAAATTGATTGGATAGGGCTACCAATTGAGCAGATAACTGAGTCACTTGGTCCACTTCTAAAATTCCTCTCTTTCCATTAGTTCTTTTGGGCCACTAGTAGCTATTTGAACCCATATCTTCCAGCAATGTACATGCTTCTTGGGATGTTTTTCTCATTAGAGTACCACTTGTTGTTGCATCTACAATGGTTCGAGTCTGGCCATTCAACCTATTGTAGAACATTTCCACTTGTAACCACTCTTGATATCTGTGATGTGGACACTTTCTCAAAAGGTCTTTGTACCTCTCCCAAGCTTCATGCCATGGTTCCCAATTATGCTGTCTAAGCGTACTAATTTCAGATCTTAACTTCACAGCTTTACCAGGTAGGAAAATTTTAATCAAGAACTACTGTGCCACCTTTTGCCAAGTTTGCATTCTATTCGCAGAAATTGAATGAAGCCAATTCTTTGCCTTGTCCTGAAGAGAAAATAGGAACAAAGTAGCCTAATGTCATCTTGTGTTGCCCCTTTAGTTTTGATAGTGTCACATAATTCCTAGAAGCTTGCAAGATGATCATTTGGATCCTCCATTGGTGCCCCTCCAAACTGATTTGTTTGAACCAAATTAATGAGCCCAGGCGAAATATGAAAATTATGGGCTTGAACATTAGGTCTTTGGATACCGTGATAATTGTCTACCACTGTGGGTTGGAAATAATCTCTGATAAGATGTTGGGGTATTTGTTCATGTTCATTTCCATTATCTCCTCTTCCATTTCCTCGATTCAAATTAACTACACTAAGTCTGGCCTCCAACTGAGTTAATCTTTGAGCCATTTCATCCCTCTCTCTTTGAATTCTCAGAAGTTCTTCTGCTTGATTTTCCATTTTCTTTTGCCGAAGAATTGACTTTATTGTTCTTTCCAACTCTGGGTCAAAATGTCTTTCTTGCCCTCTAGTGGTTCGGGGCATACAACCTTTTTCACACAAGCTGCGCAAGAAAAAGAAAATTTTAAAAGAAAAAGAAACGAATAAGTTACTCTAGGGATAAAAAGAAAACCAACAAGTAAATATCAAATTAGCTATAGAAACAAAAAATTTAAACATTAATCCTCGGCAACGGTGCAAAAAACTTGTTCGTAAACCGCAAGTGAATAGTTGTTGATGTGAGTAATAAATCGGTGAGAACCGAGTCGTATCCACAGGGATCATGAGAAATTTCAAATCTATGCTAACTAACAACGTTTGGAATCGGGTTGAGTGAAATTTAGGAAATTTAAAAGCAATGTAACGAATTAACAAAAATTCAAATAAATTTCTAAGCAACTACCCAATTCAATGCAACCAAAATAACTATGAAGATGACAAATTTATGCGATAACTAATTAATAAAAGAACGTAATAATTGACTAATTAAAAGTATTAACATCAATGTGGAATGATTTTCTCTTCAGGAATGATATTTTTGCCAACCTTAATATTGAAATAGCTATCCTCCACAAATGAAAAATCCTAACCTTGTAAGTGAATTTTAAGAGTAATTAATCCCTTTCTCCCAAAGGTGAACTAATCTATCCACTCTAGACATCACTTAGTAATCCCTTACTTAAGTTCTTCCTAGAGTTTCTTATGTTCCAAACTCAAACCTTCTATTTTCACCTCATAGGTTTCTTGGGTCTCCCAACTCACAAGAAAAATCCTAGCTGAAATTCCTTCAATCTTCTAGCAAAAACCCCCTTTTTCTAAAGGTGAATTTATACCAAGCAAACTTTTAATAATCCAAAGTAAGAACAATTAAACCCAAGGAAAATCAACAAGTATATAAATTTTCAGTCATAAATTCTAGCAATGTTTAATGTTAAAGCATCACAAAAACATCAAATTCCTAAGAGAAATTAAAGTTTTAGCCACAAATTATCATGCCAAGCAATCCACAAGCAAAAACCCTGAACAATCTCATGAAGAAACTAAATAACAAAACAAAAACACTGTGACTGGAATAGAGCTGTTGTGTTAATCTTTTGTTGGAGGAAGTTGTGTGATTTTCGTGTGGATGGAGTGGAGATGTGTGTGCCTTCTGCGTTAAAGGGGGTAGGCTGCGTCTATTGTGAGTGAGTTGGAGTCTGCGTGATTATTTGTTATGGAGTGTAGGCAGCTGCATTGGTGAGTGATGAATGGAGGTGTCTCATGTGTTGTTTTTGTGTGTAGTATATGGATTGGAGAGTGTATCAGTCGTTGGTGGAGACTACTTCTATAAATAAAATGAAGGTTGCAGCCTATGTGAGTGGAGGCATCAATGTGGAGGGGCTGCGTTCTTTTTTGGATAATGGAAGTCGCGTGCTTGTCTGGATTTTGCATTAGTGGTGGCTGTATTTGGAGCTTGGTGATTTCGTTTTTCTGCTAGTGGCTGGCATGATAGTCTAAAAAGTGAGTGGAGGCAACGTTTTTTTTGTCTGGAGCTTGAGCTGGGTGGAGGTTGCATGCATGAAGTGACTGGGGGGGTGAATTGAGGTGTGAGTTTGCTGTGAATGGATTGGTGAATGAAAGGCTGGCGTGAGAGTCTAAAGTGAGTGGATGTTGTGTTGATTTTTTAGAGGACGCTTTGTTGTGTTGTGCGTGAATGGAGGCTTGGAGGCTGATGTGTGGAGCCTACTACTGCTGTGTTTTTTTTGTGTGAATGTGTGAATGAGGCGTGAGTGGAGGCTTGATTTTCTAAGTTGTGTCTCTCCCCACGCAAAAACCCTTTGCTCCTTCTTTCAAAAAAGCTAGGCTATTCTGCGTTTTCTCTTTTGTGAAAGCTGTGTCTTATTTTCCAAAATGAGAAGCTGCTGCCTTTTTCTTCATGTGCTGTAGTTTTGTCCCATTTTTTTCTCAGCTACTTGTCCATACGTTGAAGCATTGACCATTCTTCCAAATTGTTATCTTTTTGCTATATTTTTCCAAAAAAAACTCCTAACACTGAAAGATAATATAAAAACATAATTTAGCATAATATCTATCCCAAAATACTGCACAATTGACCCAAATTAACACTTCAAATAATAGTCTATCAGTTTCTCTATCATCACTTTAAACAATCTGATGTCTCCCTTTTGGGACAAAACAGTATCAAAATGCATAATCATAAGAATCAACAATAGGTACAACAAAAAAATCATAAGCACGCCAAGATGACAATTTTTTACCATTCAAAATACCGAGAGATATGCACAAAAGAGAGAGAGATACCCGAGAGAGAGACCCATGCTAATGAGAGAGCTGAAGAGTCTTCAGTGGAGCCAAATAGAAGTCACAATGCAAACTACTAAAAAGATGAGACGACAATGGCAACATAAAACTAAAGAAAAACTAAAGAAAAAACATTTCTTTACTTTTCTTTTTCTTTTTTTTGGGTTTTGTTTTTTGTTTTTCATAAATAACAACAAACTATACTTCAAAAATGTAAAGCACACAGTCCTGATGCTCCTCAAAGAAATTCAAACCTGGGATTATTTCTCATCACGTTATCTCGGTCATCAACTGTCTGATTGATTTCTTCATTTGAAGTAATTGACTTATCCTCAATTTGAACAGTTGCTTCATAAGTAGTAACTAACTATGAATCTTAACACTTTCTTGTTTTTCTTTCACTACGTCTTTATACTTGTCCTTGACCCTTTCTAACCCAAGTGGATTTCGGTACTGAAGGTTGATTCTGAAATTTATGAGAGGGACGTAGAATTCTTCGACTTTGGCTTCTTTGAAACAGCATCTGCAGTAACTGGTAACATCTTAGCCTTATATGCCTAATAACTCCGCAAAAATGATTCCTTGATTATTTCTCGATGTTTCTTCTTCTCGGACAAATCTGGACATATTATTTTTCTCCTCATTCACTTTAGAACACTCACCTTTGTAACCGATGCCTTGAAGATCTCCTTTAACCTTACCAATTTCCATTAACTTATCTAGTTTTTCTGTGCCTCCATTCAACATTCTCAATCCCTTTTCAGTACTTACCAATTTCATTCTAGCTTCACCAAGCTCATCTGATGTTACCTCCAATTTCTTTTCTAACCATTGGATAGTGTTCTTCATGGAGATATTTTCTTTTTCCAATCTTTCATTCTTTCTACACGTATTCACCAATTTTTCATACATTGCTTTGTAGGCCTCATAAATATTCTCCTTTTTATCATCTAGGCCACTTTCATCACTGTCATAATCTGATATTGGGTCTTGAGCTAAGTTGTTTTTGATTTTTTGGAAAATTTTCGTTTTTCCTTCTTTTACTTGTTCAGTTACTTCCTTCTCAGTTAATGTTAAGCAAGTAACTGGACTTTTGCTATGTAAAACAATTAACGCAGCACTATTAGCGATTTCTTCTTCATTGCCATATTCACTCTCGGATTTGTTTTTACTCCAAGTGCTCGTATATGATTTTCCTTTTCTCTTCTTTTGAGTTTTAGTTTGTTTGATGTTGTTGTTCGATGAGCTCCTGCCGTTTTGCCTAAACTTGGGTTTGTCCTTTTTCACTCTCTTCAGCCACTTACTGAACTTTCATGTTAACAACTCCATATCCTCATTCTCGTCGTATTCATCTTCTATATCATTAATACCTTTTCCAGTTTCACCTTATAGTGCCAATCTTTTTCTCCTTTCTAGTTTACCCTTTAACAAATTCATCTCAAAATTAGTCATGTTCGCGAAACTAGAATCTTCACCAACTTGCTAACAAGTTCTGAAACGATGACCTTGCTCTGATACCAATTGAAAAACTGAAGGGGGTAGTAGTTTCGCAAACTGTCCGATTTTACGTGATCGTCTCTAGTACAAATAAAAGTAAAAATTAATCAAACGAAAAATATCAAATGACACCAAAAATTTGTTAACACAGTTTGGCACTCATTGCCTACATCTGCAGGGCCCTCACCTAGATTAATTCTTTTACCGAAATACAATAGATTTACCCAAAGCTTTATTGAGCCGACACCACTCAACCTTTAACACTATCTCTCAACCTCACTTCTTGTGAAAGATTTTAACACCCAATAACACGACCGACTCGTGTTAACCTCAACAAAGGATTTTCTCAACACTCTTTTTAATTAAAAGACAATTAAAAAATAACTCAAGTACTTAATCAACTAAGAACTGAAGGACAATATACTTGAGATAAAAGAAAGACTTCCCTATGGTTTCAGCTTCCCAAAATACATCTGAAAATCTGTCCACTATTTGAATTGATTCATCCCAGCTTCAACAACTCCAATTAAACCATACGAAATACTGGTGTTTATTTCATGAAGAACAACTCACAACCCCAGATAAAGAAGTCTTGAAAACAACAAGTTTACCTACGTTTTTTTATTACAAAAACCGAAGTCATGCACATGCACCTTTTTCACTCAATAACAATTGACACTCTTCACAATCTCACATACTCTTTACCGTAGCTGTCACTCACTGCACCATTGACTTATCTCACTCAACACACAAATTTTATTCAGCTATCTTCCTATGTAATGTTGTAGCTGTATATCTTTCTTGATTGACCATCAACGCACAACACTGCAACCACTGTTTCACTGCGCAAGAGATTCATTTTAGCTGTTAATTTGAGACATGTATGACACCAACACTCAAGCAAAAACACACATCATATAAGCTGCGTTTTTTTAGGTATTTAATTAAAACCCACTGCACTCTTAAACATACTCACACACCCTTCATTAAACCAACATCGAAGCCATCTCTACCATACCATTTTAGCTGTGTTAATTTTTAGTCTTCAATTAACGCACATACACTCACCGTCGTTATCCAACCTTGACATGAGATACTTTTGCATCATATTGGTGCACGATATATACAAGCTAAAAGAGTCCCACTTCAACCACGCAACAGCCATATCTTTATTATTTTCTTCAATCCACAAAATCCACACAATTCAGCAGTAACTCTGCCCAATTACCAACATGTCCGGTATTGTCCTTCATACACGTAAGTCAATTTAATTCAAGCTGGAATTTTCTGCAATATCCTTTAACAAATAAACATCTATCCAAGATAGAATTATATTCTATCTAGCACATTATCCAACTAGATTTTTGAATTTTTGAATCCAAGATAGTAAGACATATGCCAATTTAAAGAAATACGCCAAAATAAAATAAAATAGATATATTTAACATATATCTGACATCCCATGTTGCAAAGAATTCATGGACATGTTTTGCCAGTTTCCTTCTCAAACCTTGAGGATCCAACTAAGCAATTTTAGAATAATGTTTGGTGTAATAAACAACTTTGTTATCTTCCATACGGGATCCTTCAATCCGCTGACTGCATCTTCATTTCTATAACTAATAACGTCCCTCGAGAGCAGAAGATTACCTAGCATGTTAAAAACGGTACGAAACACTGCCTCTGCAACATTAACAATAGACCCTTATCTACTTCTTAGGAACTCCACCAACTCACCCACTTTCTTCTCTCATAATATGGCCTGCGACTCGACAGCTTTGACAAAGAATAATTCAGTCCTGCAAAGGGCTCTTAAAAACTTCCATTCTTTCGTGCAGTCGAAGGTCCAGACAATGGCTACGCTTTTAAGAGTATGAGGCTCGAAAGGAGTTGCTTTCGGTACCTTCCTATTAGAAAGCAAACGATCTTGTCATTATTTCAGTTGCAGCCATTGGAGAAGAAGCATCACTGACAAGTTGTGTGCCTAGTCTAAGTGAAATCAAAGGGTCATGAACCTTGGTGAGGTTTGCTAATGAAACATAAAGCTTCTACCCTAGTTAAAGAATAAAGTTACGAATATCGTACCAGACTTGGTACTCGATTGGATTTTGGTACAATACTGTATTAGTATCGGTCAATATCGGATATCGTTTCAAATAATTTTTTAAATTTATGAAATAGTCCCTGAAGTTTTTTAAAATTTGCAAAATAGTCCATTGATATATTGTACATTTGTACTGTATACTTTATAAGTTTACATCAACCATGTCTCTAAAAATTATAATGATAAATAATAATCATAATTAATATGAAATAATAATAATTTTTAAATATTTCACATATGAGTAATAACCACAATTAGTATGAAAAAACATAATCATCATCATAAAAACATAAAATTAAAAATAATACAAAGTATTTAAAATATTACAATAATACAATTTCATCATATAATAAAAAATAATTACATCAAAACATCCAATAAAAAGAACAATAAATATCCTTAACTCTCAAACTATTATAATTTACAACAAGAGTTTGTAATGAGGAAACAATCAGTAGAAGTTAAACCTGAAACAAAAACATTTACAATTACATTACATATATAGTATTTAACATATACATTTAATATAAGTAAAATTGAAAGAAGAGAAAAAACAAAAATCTAGAACGAAATTCAATCATCTACGGGAGGATACCTGCTTTAACTGCACTGACCTAGTTATCATTTGGTACAAAATTCTCATCATTGAGAGGAACTTCATCATCATTATCATTCAAATTTAATGCACCAAATGACATATCAATGCTTTCTCATGCAAGATTATCTTCCAAGTCATTGACATCTACCAAATTTGGTTCTTCAGAAACCCAATCCGCCAAAAGATCAATATTATTAATGGAAATTGGATCAATTAAACTAGTTGTGTTATTAAAACTCCTAGTAAACAATAAAATTTAATTATCAGAAAATTATAAGAAATTATATCAAAATTGATAATGATAATAACATACCTTTCCCGAAGCTTTAAATTGTAACGAACAAAAACCAAGTCATTCAATTTCTTATGCTCCAATATATTCCTTTTCTTAGAGTGGACAAATTTAAATGTGATATAGTTTCATTCACAGCCTATTGCACTCACACATTGACTTAAAATCCAAAATGCAAACCTTTTCAATTCTAGAACACCATTTTCGAATTGATCCCACTAAGAAACTGTAAGTCGTAAGATAACAAAAGTAGCATTGTAAACAAATAAAGTGATAATTAATTTTCAACAAATAAGAAAAAGGAAACAACTAATACCTAGAGAAAGTTTTCCTCTTTGTCGAATAGCAAATGGCATTCCAAAATCCCCATAAGACAACTTATAAAGCTCCATTTATGAGCTTAAGAGATCTTGCATTGTGTCAATACTAACAATTGTTGTAATAGCTAAAAGCATTCCTCTGTTAACTTCAGCTTGCTTAGTAAGATCTAGTCTAAAATCGACAATAAGATTAAAAAATGCCCCAGCTGTAAATAACAGAGAAGAAAGTTATCTTTCCCTTCTCTCATTAATGATTGAAAGATATGGTGTGCATAAAGAGGGCCTATATTTCAGATTGGCCTTGATTGCTTCCGTTGCTATCTCCATCACATAAAAAAAACCCATTGTTGTCTTTTCTTCTCTATTAGTCAGGCGAAGCACTCTCACGAAAGGCTCACAAACTCGAATAACAAATTGGCATTAAGAACAAAATTCTCTATCTTCCAGTATAATTTTATAAACCTCCACTCTAGCATTAGACCTAACATGCACTACAAAACAACATTGCTATTGCAACAAAAATCTTAGCAATACCTTTGATGTTTGTTGCTATTAGCATTTTTTTATAATGCATCGTTACTAAATATTAAGCTTTTGCGACAGCTTATTGCGAGGAGAATAAATTTGTATTTCGACCACACAACTTATTGAGATATTGCAATGAACTGTCACTATAATAGATATGTAGCTACATTCTGTCACTAGTTAGTGTTGCAACAAGATGAAGTGAAATGATAAACATTTGTCTTAACTCTTTCTTTATCGTAACAAAAGACTAAAGTGATAAAAAATTTGTTACAAATCTTGTCACAGCAAGCGACACAAATTCATACCATTGGTAAATTCCTTTCTCATTAAATTCAATACCCATGCACGATTATAGATGAACTTGGTCACCTTTTTAGCTATCTGCATAGTCTCATCAATAACAGGAAAATACCTAGCATCCCCTATATTCTCCAGCATTAGGTCAATGCAATGTGCAACATAAGGAGTCCAAAAAAAAAAGAATTATACTTATTCTGCAACTTTTTTCCTATCGCTTTATAAGCAGAATCATTGTTAGTAATAAACTAAACAATGTTTTCTGGGCCTACTTCATTCACAACTTCATCAAATATCGTGAACAAAGTCTCAGTATTCCTAATAAGACTAGATGCATCAATAGATATCAAAAACATATAGACATTTATAGAATAAACCAAAAAATTAATAATAAACTCTTGTCTCCTATTTGTCCAACCATCACATATGATTGAACATCCATAAGTAGCCCAATTCACTCTTCTTTATGCCAAATAACTTCTAATATCAGAAACAGAACAACTCAAAAGTTTACCTTAAGTCATCAATCGAAGGACCTTTGTATCCCAGACCATAAGAGGTTATTGCATCCATCATAGGTTGATAATAATAAGACAGAATTATTAATTGATGAACCTATATCATACCACCATCTAGCTACTACCATATCGAAGTTATGAGTCATATCTCTTGATTGCATTGCACTATGAATTGAAGGTTGGGCTCTAAAAGTTGTTTATGGTGTGAAAAAACTAGTTATTTGCCTTCTTCTCTTACTCACATCAGATTCAGGAACTTCTTCTTGGGCCTAGGATGGAAAACTACTAGTACCACTACCACTACCACCTTCAACATTTCCATAATCACCATGGAAACTAGAAAACGAACTTCCACTATCAATTTCAAAATCAACCTTTCCCTTCTATCTCTCTTATGTTGATATTCTTCAAGCAATGTTTTCATTTGTCACCTCACATCATGACTTACTTTTTTACAAGGTTCCACATCTCCTTTAACCCCAGCTAAATGTTTCTTTAATCGGGTGATTCCTTGATTAAAGAAACAAATACTAAGGCTGTTGCATTTGCACTTCCATATACATGAGCAATACTTGACGTGTTGGCAGTACCTGAAACTGTTATGGCACTAGCAGATACAAACACAATAGTAGAGGCAGAGGCAAAGGCAGAGGTTTTTGCTCTTCTTTTACTTTTCTTTCCCCTTTCAGCATTTTTAGATGCAAATTTAGAGGCACTTACTAAGTTGTCAGTATTGGTTTTAATTGTGGATATGTTTTTGGGGGTTAACTGTGAGTTCGTTATGTTTTGCTCCATATGGAAATTAGTTGACTGGTCTGGTTTCGAATTTTAAAACTGGGCTAGAACTTGCCATTGATAACAGTGATAATAGAATAAAAAACCTAGAAGATTACCACTACTATAGAAAAGAATCTTAGCTATACCATAAACAAAACAACTTAGAAATTACCTATCGACCCTTCTAAGGACAACCTCTTTTGTTGTGTCCTTCTGTATGGCAGTGGCTACATGTAATGAGCATACCCCTCCTAGACATATGGTCAGTATTTCACTTTTTGTTTACTTTTGTATTCTTTTGAAGCTCATCAATGCCCTTTTTCCTAGCTATTTTGGGCCTACCAAACCCTTGTTTGAATTATGGTGGCCTAATAGTTTCTTCATTGCTAATGGGCTAGTCCTTCATACCAAGTATCAATTCAATTGCCTTCCTATATGCTTTGACATATTCAGTCTTCCATAACCAACTAGAAGTGTACTCTTCAATGTTAACCATATTGTCTCTAATGGCACATATGACATGTGCACAAGGAATGCCAGAGAGAGTATATTTCCTACAAGAACATATTTTGTTATGAAGCCTCACCATATATCTATTCTGTCCATGATCAATCTCATAACCTCCTTCTCCATTATGATGCAATAAACAATGTTGAGCAATCGTGACACTCTTCTCAATTGCTTCCCATATTCTTGGCCCTAAATTATCCTTCCACTTAGCAACCTTTTTCCTTTTCCTCACAATTCCTTTCATCAATTATCTTCTAATATGCTTAAACAACCCTAAAACTGACATTTTCCTTGCATCAACTAGAGTCTTACTGAAGGCCTTACATAAGTTATTATCAACCAATTCAATCATAGAATTTTCCCTCTGGAAAGTTCGGCACCATTGCTGAACTGATGCATAACTCTCAATATCTTCTGCTACCCTGTACTTCTTAGCTCTGAGCTTATCCAAATTTTCTTCATATTCCCTTATTGTGAAAGATTTTACAATTTATCAAAAGTGCTTCTTCATCTCTTCCCCTTTATGTCCTTGTCCATGCTAATTCATATAAACATGTCTAGCACAAAACCTGTGCTCAACATTTGGACACAAATCGGCAATGACTTTATCAAATCCCTGCAAGAGAAAACATAACTATTTGAATAGACATGTGGACGTAAATCTATATATTTCATAATAGTTACACTCTCAATGAAAGTAAAAACAAGATTGATGTGATACTTTTACCTTTTGTTGGTCAGTCATTATAGTCCAACCAATTCTAGAGCCTAAGTGAGGTAAATATTCTTTCAACCTTTCAATGAACCACTTCCATGTGACTGTCGACTCAACTTCGACCTTAGCCCAAGTAATAGGAAACATTTGATTATTTCCATCTCTTCCCACAGCACATAGAAGTTCACCCTTAGTTTTGGTTTTCAGCCAACATCCATCTAGGATAAAAAGATGCCTGCAACCATACCTAAATCCATGTTTAATAATTTATAAGCATATGTACATTCTTTCAAATACAGGTGGAGATGTTGGAATTGGCCGAGACATTGTCAATGTAACAGTGCTCCCTGGGTTGTTCAGCCTAGTCACTTCAGCATAAGACCAAAGCTTCCCAAACTCTTCTTCAAAAAGGCTCCCTTTTAAGCTTATCCTTCAACAAGTTAGATAAGATGCTGGTGTTTATCCTAGGATTTATATATACCTTATTACAGTCATGATTGTTCCTAAATTTTCTAATATAAAATGACTACAACTTCCTATCAAATGCTCTATATATATGCCAAGGGTAGTTCTCTGTCTTACATTTACCTTGGACAAACTTGAGCTTATTTTTGGTAAATATGATAGCCCTCTTTGTTTTAATGGACAACAAACTCACTGCATGCTTAAATTGTAAATGATTAAGAAAAATCATCCTACTTTAATGTAAGGCTCAGTTGTATTTTCATCATAAACAGGGTATTTCCTTTTCCTCCTAGTGGCATCATCTACCATATCATCTACATCACTAATAAGTTCTCCATATTCATCATTGCCATAATATTCAGACAAAACTAACTCATCCTCATCATCTGCATCACCTGCATCAGCTTTATGTGTTCCATTATCTCCATCATCTTCACTAGGACCACTGCCTTCATCTCCTTGCTCTAAATCCTCTTCAACATCTTCATCCAAACTATTACCTTCATCTTCTTGCTCTAAATCCTCGGTCATTCGAGCCATTACCTTCATCTCTTTACTCTAAATCCTCTTCAGCCTCCATATTTGTATCATTCTCCATATTTGCATCATTTTCATCCTCCACATTTGACACATTGTCTAAATTACTTACATTACCTCCAAACCCTTCGTTATTAACATCCTCACCATTATCTTTAACTACATTACCTTGATTAACCTCATTATATTCATCCCTAATCACTTCAATAGGGGTATCCACACCATGTTCAATATAAATATCAATACTAATTGTACCCATCATCTGACTAACCATATCTAACACACTAGCGTCATCTTGTACAACCATCAAACCATTACATAGTTCAAAACTAGGCATAAGATAAAATATTTTTTTCACATTATTTTACCCATTTCTCTTACATACATCAACTAGTTCAAAATAACTCAGTAAATTAGGATCAAATTCAATTTCACCCACAAAACCACCCTTATACATAACATTATCACCTACATTAACAAAACATCCTGCATAGTGAAACCTCAGAGTTACTTCATCAAATGTCATTATGCCAAAATTGAAATGACCAACTCCAAGAAAGTGAAGAGACTCAATTAGAATGTTAAAAAGAAACAATGAAGTGAAAGTTAGAAATTTAAGCCTAGCACAACACATGATGCTTAACATATTCATAACAATTCCATCAACCAACTAATTCAGAATGGTGAAAGGTAACAAGAAACTTATTAAAGTCAGTGGCATTCCCTACTAACCTCATATATATATATATATAACTCTTCTAAGAACTTACTAAGTTCTATTAATTAAGGTACGTGGCGTTGTTTACACCTGTGAATCGAGAAATATGTTCTCGCTGTGACTCCTAGGCTCGTTGAATTTTTCACCTATAAGCCTCAGGGGAACTGCATCACTGGTTTCCAGCTTATATACCTACCTAATGGTTTATTATAACTTAATGTTTCAAAATACCCATATTAAATGCAATCCTTATTCAATTCAATTGTTACCTCAACTTTAAGTTATTAATAATTAAAGTCTATAGGAATCAAGTTCCTTGACAAAGTTTAAAAAATAAGAAAGTCTAAGGTACGTGACGTTGTTTACACCTTAGAATCAAGAAACATGTTCTCGCTATGGCTCCTAAGCTCGTGAAATTTTTCTCCTATAAGCCTCATGAGAGCTGCATCACTAGTTTCCGACGTATATACCTACCTAATGGTTTATTATGCCTCAATGTTTAAAAAATACCCATATTAAATGCAATCCTTATTCAATTCAGTTATTACATCAACTTTAAGTTACTAGTAATTAGAGTCTTTCATATTTAAGTTACTACTAGAATGTTAAATTAAAACTTTATGTTACATCAATGATAGTCAGAGTATTGCAAACAACAACATAAAAACAATACATCATTTGCAATTAAAAAAAAGCAACCTTATACCACAAATACTCCCACTAGTAAAGCAAAACATATTGGAGACATTAGTTAGACGACTTACTTGAATAGATGGACAATCGCAATCTACAAAGGAGGACATCGCACTATTATGGACAGTCTTCAACACAAAACACAACCTGCAAACAATAGAAACAAAAAAACGATCTAAGATATTAAATCAAGTGAAGGGGAGCTTTCCTATACTAACTTGTGGTTAAGTTTTGAATGATACTTGGAGAATGATCTAAAAAGAGAGAGCTACTAAGGATTGTCTTGCTTTGTAAAAATTTATCCGACCAATCATCAGTGGCCAAAACCTATCTACATTTTTTCTTATGCGCCAATTTCCAATTTTTTAAATTCCTACAATTTTATTTTTAATTGGAATTATAAAAGAAGTAGAAAAAACTTAGTCCTCTCTTGAAGCAAGTTTTTTGAGAGATGAATAATTTAATCGATAGACAAAATGTTTGAGACCTTAATTCTATTTGGATCATAGGCAACCAGTATACATCCATATGGTTTGTATATATACATAAGGACGTAAGAGTAACTTTAAAAAGGATTATTTCTTTATATGATCACATTTCATTTCCTTCTTACTTGATGTTTTCTTTTTTCTTTTTCCCTAACAATATTTCTTCCCTTAATAAAACCCTCAATTGAAATAAAGGACTACATGTTAGACTTATGCACCCATAATGTTGCAAATTAATCAATAAGTCACCCTTAAAAAGTTAACATTTTGTTTCTTTAAAATGAATAGTTTATTTCTAATTTTTAGCAATCAAACTACAGTTGCAAGTTTCACATGTTAACTTTTCCTTTAATAGAACAACCACTTAACATTTAAAGAAAAAATAATGTAGGAGGGCAACGGAATTAAAGCATCAAATTAAGATTTTGTAGGACCAATGATGGCTTGTCAAACCAGCAAAAATAAATTCCTACTCTAGAACACTTAAACAACAAAGTGGTGAATAGGGTCGAACCACAGAGACCAGTGTAACAATTGTTTATTTCTTTATAAACAATAAAAATAAATAGAATTGATTTAGGAATGATTAATTTTAGAACACGAAATCACGCATAAAGCAATTAAAAATAAAGATTAAAAACAATATAAAGAAAGGCCTAACCAAGGTACTCCTCTATTCGATACTGTAATCCGATCATAGACTCAAAAACATAAATTCAGTTCATTCTTATTACAAAGTTATAGCAGACAGTGAACAACACATATCAACCAATCCATTCGTAATTATTTGATAACCCCGAGTAAAGCTCTGCAGATTATTACCCTAACCAATTAGACTATTCCCGAGTAAAGCTCCGCAGAATATACTCTATGGCAACAGTAGACTCTAATGGACCTTTGTCTTAACCAACAAAACCAGAGAAGTCGTAATCTATTTAGATTAAATTATTTAATCTCACTAATTTCTTAATTGAAATTAATTCGCCACTTCGATAGATAGAAATCATGGATTCACTAATCTATTCGGCAATTTATCACCAAGTCAATCAATTAATAGGCCTCATTAATTAACGGACGCGGTAACCATAAATCGATTAAATCGCAGAGATCTAACAAACATAAGAGATAAACAAAAGCAATCAATCCAAAGGAGTCTCACGAATTACATTAATCGAACATTAGATACCTTGTCTAGATGAAGAGTTGGCCACGCATAGCAATAACAAAAGACATTGTTCTTATAGAATTCTGTTTGTCACGCACAAGAGCTGCCGCTGTTCTCTCAATTCTGATTCTGATTGTTGTTAATTTCCTAAAAATGAGACTATTTGTAGTCTAGGTTTTCTCTTTACAATAAACAAAATGGGACCCAATAAAATATGAAAATAAAACTCCAATGGACTATAAAATAACTTGACTTCGTCAAGTATAGGGGATTGTGTCATTCGGGCCCAAATCTCAGGGTAATTAATCTAAAATTCACAGGTAGCAATCTGCCAGTGTTACGGCACCTTCAACATGGTCATGTTGAAATTCTGTCCAGTTCCAAATTAGCCAACTTCACTCCAAATCACATCACTTTGGTATTTCATCACCTAGAACATACAAAGACACGAATTACCATAGAAATACAAGCAAAACATCACATAAACATATAAAAAAACATAAAACACACACAAATGACATGCATAAAATGCAAGTTATCAAAACTCCCCCACACTTGAACAATACTTGCCCTCAAGTATTCAATCAACTCAAATTATCAAGATAATTCAACATCTTATCACAATTCTTTCAACCGCACCTATCACTTCTTAAGTAATGTATGCAATCTGGAATTAAACAAACAAACCCATAAAAGTCGATCTCTTAATTAATTAGGAATGTTAACCGCTTCAGAAATGCCCAAGTAAAAAGTAATAACATCCACACCCTCGCAATGTTTCACTCATTCTCTCATGTGAAATTTGGGTGTTGGTGTTCTCTCTTAAAAATCCAGCACAAACATGTTCTTTCCATAGGACTAACATCAGTTCAAATCTTTACCACTAGCTCGGGTTTAAAACCCACACTAGTTAGCTAGGTCTTTTAATGGGTTGTAATGGGGCTAGTTGGTTACTAAGAAAATTGAGTTGAGAAGAGCAAAATATGTACCAAGTAGACACATGCCAACAACTTCAGTTTTAAGTCAACACAAATAAAAAGATTAAACTATTAAGCTCTTTTGACCCATGTATACCATATCGCAGATCCATCATTCACTTAACTTCACTTATTATAATAAAGTTGAACCAAGACTGCTGAAAATACCTCTCACATATTTATTCACATAATAATTTCCTCTTTTTTGTTTTTTTTTTCAGCTTTTCGCCTTCTTCTTTTTTTTTATTTTTATTTTTTAAAACTCGTACCAGCAAATGCATTTCATCCAGCTATGATTTTCTCTCCTTTTTATGATCAAAATTAAGCGAACAATTCAGACATAACCCAAAGTGACTAAATATTGGTATACATGATATATAATTACATATGCTACCTGGTAATTCTTTTCAACTAGGTGTAAAAGTCGGGTCTTGAAAGAAGAGGTCATAGGTTAAAATGGGGTTTTTTTAATGTTATAACAAAGAAAAGGTCTGGGTTCAAGGGGGGTTTGAACTAGGATATAAAATTTTTTGGGTTGGATTTTGAAAGAAAATGGATAGCAAGGGGTTGCACAAACAATGCCTTAGCTTCAGTCTAGTGTACTAAATGTGGTTTTGAACAGAACTTATGTCAGTTTCTAACAGGGGACAAATGTGTCCGCTCTCCAAAAGAAAACTAGAGTATATGTAAAGTTGCACTCTCTATCCTATGTCTTAAAAATCTCACAGTGTGTTTAGTGTGAATGTATACCTATTACTTTCTAAAGGGCGCAATCAACTAAAGCAGTCTGTTTAATTCCAATACAAACACTAACTCGAGTCATGACAAGACAGGATTAAGAAAAGATCAATTAGGCCAAATTATATAACAATTCAAGTTTCCTGAACAAATAAGGCAAGATTGTTTATAAAAACATGTTAAACAAAATAGTAAGAAACATGACATTAAAAACAAAAATTGTAAAATAGCAAAATCTAGCAAAACAATTAAGCAACAAACATAACACACAAACCAACAATTACGCAAATAAAACAAAGAAAGCTAAACAAGTGAAACTTTCCCCTCCCCAAACTTTAGACTAAACATTGTCCTCAATGTTAGCAAATGAAAGACAAGAACAGTAAAAAGCAAAGAGCGAGAGAAAGCTTCTTTAAGTGACGCGCTAAGGGGGTGGTGGAAATGGTAGGTCTCCATGACCGCTACACTTGAACCAATGGGCGATGTTCCGCTCAATCTTTGTGACTTGAGATTGTAACTTGTTAAGCAAACTTTCCAAAGTGCCTTGTCGACGCTCAAACCATCCCATTTGTTCCACAAGTACCATAGATGGAGCTCAAGAGGGCCTAGTTATCCCAACATCTGGTGGTGGGATCACAAACTCTCCATCGGTTAATGCACGAGTAACCTGCATCTTACAAAGAGCACTCATATCCAAGGCTAGGACCTGTGGTTCTGAGGTTAATAGATGATGACAATTAAGATTAAAATCACACAATTTGACAGCAAGCAACGTAATCATAGATCCCAAAATCAGTTGGTGTGTGCGATGTGCTAAGATGTAAAAAATATGTGTTATATAAAAATAACCCATATTAAATTTCATGCCATTCTGAGCACACCATAAAAGAAAGAGCTCTGCTTTAGAAATTAGATGCATATTATTGGCTTTTCCTGAAAAATTAAACACTAGAAAGCAGTGGAAAATCCTATGCACGGGATCAATCAAAGAATTAGCCTTAGACGAGCTAGGATTATACATTTGTGGATCTGCGGACAACATTGAATAAGTCTCTTTCTCATTATACCAATCAGGATAATCACAAAAAGAGTTAACACGGGAATAATGAGAAAGTTGAAAAGTGGTTACAAAGCCTAAAGCTACATTCCATTCATTTACGGACATAGAAAAACGACGCTCTAAAATCCTGAATCAAATAGTAGCAGGTGTAGTGATATCACCATCAACGGGCATTTCAATTTTAAAGGAAGTATAAAAATCCCAAACCAGTTCTTTAAAAATAGGCAACCGCAAGTCCAGAAATACACCTAATCCTAAATTATCTACCAAAGACCTAAACTGAGATTGCAAATTAAAGTAAGTTAAGCAAGGTTCGTCAACATACCGACCCGGGTAAATCGTTCTGCCCTTAAGTTGTCAGGGCAAACAGATATCCGTGGCATCCTCATAGTAAAGATTTTCATCTTAACCGTGGGCTGTGAGATTGTTTCTTTAAATGCGTGGGCCACGTTTGGACCGAGAACGATGTCAACACTCCTTAGTTTTAGTCTCTTTGGCATTCTCGGCCTCTGCCTCTGCTGCACTAGGTTAGGCTTCCTCCTTATTGGCATTAGGGTCCGCTTCTTCTTCAATGGTAGTCTCCTCTTCTTCAATTTCATTTTCGTCACTGGAAGGTGGTGGAGGTGTTACTAGAACTCGACGTTTGCAAGTGGAGCTTCGAGTTGGTGTGGATTCTTTGGGTTGCTCGTCGCTGCCGATTTGTGAGGTAGCTGTAAGTAGAGGTTGACCACGAAATTATGCCATGGACTTAGTCACCTATATGGGGAAAAGATTGGGTGTTGATGGGAGGTGTGGCGACAAATGGGTGTTGTGGGTTTTAGGCATTTGGAGCATGGTGGGAGAAGAAGGGGTGATGAGTTTTGACTAAAATAACCTCCCCACACTTGATTTAAAACAATGGACAAAAATTACAACCATGCCACCTTGCTTGGGCTGCTGCTAGTTGACTCATCTTTGTAATGTTCTGTGTATTTACACAGACCATTTAATCAGCCAGTTCTCACCTTTTTTTTTTGCAATGATCAAATCATACTATCCTGTAAAACAATAAAAACCTCGTGACCAAATGATATCCAACAACAACAAAATGTTAGAACAAAATTCAAAAAGAAAATGTCAAAAAACAAGCAACTTGACAGAATTATGAACAACTAAAAATTAAAATGCGAAGAATAAAATGAAACAAACCTTGGGTTGCCTCCTAAGAGGTGCGTTTGTTTAACATCGTTAGCTCGACACGAGCCCCATTCAATTGTAGGGAGGTTCACTCAAGGAGTTAACTTCAACTGAATGGGACTGAAATCCTTCATAAAATGGCTTTAAACGATGATCATTCACCTTGAAAATTTTCATGTTTCCATGCTTTGAATATCCACAGCACCGTAAAGATAAATCTTTGTTACGACAAAAGGTCCAATCCACTTGGATCGCAATTTTCCAGCAAAAAGCTTCAAAGTCAAATTAAATAAAAATACCTTCTGTCCGACTTTAAACTTCTTCTTGGCACGCTGCTTGTCTTGAAATGCTTTAGTTTTGGCCTTGTATGTAACAACATTGTTGAAAGCATAGTTTCGTAGTTCTTCCAATTCCTGAATCTGCAACTTCCTTTATTGCCCAGTAGCATCAAAATTTATGTTGCACTGCTTCGCAGCCCAGAATGCTCGGTGCTCAACTTCTACTAGCAGATGACAGGCCTTCCCATAAACAAGTCTATAATGAGACATATTTAATGGCGTTTTGTAGGCAGTGCGGTAAGCCCAAAGAGCATCATCCAAGCGCCAGCTCCAGTCTTTCCTGTTGAAATTCACAGTTTTCTCCAAAGTACTCTTTACCTCTCGATTGGATAATTCAGCCAACCCATTGGTTTGAGGGTGGTAGGCCGTGGAGGTCCTGTGCACAACTCCATATTTCTTCAGCAATGCAACAAACACTCTGTTGCAGAAATGAGTTTCGCGATTACTAATTATTACTTTCGGAGTGCTAAACCTGACAAAGATATTACCCTTCACAAAATCGACAACAACCTTAGAGTCATTAGTTCGAGTGGCTTTTGCCTCTACCCATTTCGAAACATAATCGACAACCAACAAAATGTACTGAAAACCAAACGACGATGGAAAAGGGCCTATGAAATCAATTCCCCACACATCAAATATTTCACAAACAATAATCGGGGTCTGAGGCATTTCATTTCTTTGGCCTATGTTTCCAGTCATTTGGCACCTTGACATGCTTTGCAAAATGCGTAAGAATCTCTAAAAATGTCAGGCCAGTAGAAACCAGATTCAAGCACTTTCTTAGCTGTCCTATTAGGGCTAAAATGGCTACCATAAGCAGATGCATGGAAAAATTATAATATGGAGGAAATCTCAGATTCAGGTACGCACCTTCGTACAATCTAGTCAGAACACATTTTCCATAAATATGGATCATCCCAAATGTAATACCTGGCATCATTCTTCAATTTATGGCTGGGCAGATGTACTACCATCTGGGTATCCGTTCTAGGTGATAAATTTAACCAAATCCGCATACAATGGGTTTCGACATGGCCATGTTGAAGTCATCGCAAATAGCTGTTCACCGGGAAACTCCTCTATAACGACCAAATCATCTCCACAGGTTTTGTACAGCCTACTTAGGTGATCTGCAACTAGGTTTTCTGCTCCCTTTTTTATCTCTGACCTCAATGTTAAATTCTTGTAGCTGAAGAACCCATCGCATAAGTCTTGGCTTGGCATCCTTTTTGCTCATCAAGTACCAAAGGGCAGAATGATCTAAATACACTATCACCTTCGTGCCAAGCACATATGATCTGAATTTCTCTAGTGCGAAGACCACAACAAACATCTCTTTCTCAGTAGTTGAATAGTTTTGATAAGCATTATCCAACGTCTTTGATGCATAGTAGATCACATGAGGGTCACGACCTACCCTCTGCCCAAGAACTGCTCCTACAGTGTAGTTACTGGCATCGCACATGAGCTCAAAAGGGAGGTCCCAATCCGGTGGTTTGATGATAAGCGCATTAACTAGCTTTTCCTTCAAAATATCAAACGCCTTTTTGCAGTCTTCATTGAATTCAAACAGCACATCTTTCTATAGAAGGTTGCTCATTAGATGAGCCATCTTCAAAAAATCTCTGATAAACCGCCTGTAAATTAGCTATCCTTCACAAATGAATAATCTTAACTTTGTATGTGAATTTTAAGTATAATTAATCCCCTTCTCCCAAAGATGAATTAATCTATCCACTCTAGACATCACTTAGTCATCCCTTACTTAAGTTCTTCCTAAAGTTTCTTACGTTCCAAACCCAAGCTTCTATTTTCACCTCCTAGGTTTCTTGGGTCTCCCAACTCACAAGAAAATCCCAGTTGAAATTTCTTCAATCTTCTAATAAAAACTCCCTTTTTCTAAAGGTGAATTTATACCAAGCAATCTTCCAATGATCTAAAGAAAGAACAATTA
Organism: Erythroxylum longipes; assembly: GCA_027563885.1. Lineage (NCBI taxonomy): Eukaryota > Viridiplantae > Streptophyta > Magnoliopsida > Malpighiales > Erythroxylaceae > Erythroxylum > Erythroxylum longipes. The sequence continues at coordinate 28,866,904 of JAOQMS010000007.1, forward strand.
AACCCAAGAAAAATCAACAAGCATATGAATATTTAGTCATGAATTCCAGCAATGTTCAATGTCAAAGCATCACAAAAATATCAAATCCCTAAGAGAAATTAAGGTTCTAGCCACAAATTATCATGCCAAGCAATCCACAAGCAACAACCTTGAACAAATTCATGAAGATACTAAATAATAAAAGAAAATTGCTATAAATGGACTGGAGCTGTTGCGTTGATTGTTGCTGGTAGAGGTTGCGTCTGAGTTGATTTTGTGTGTTGGAACCCCACCATGGCGAGTCACGTGCCCGAGTCTTATGTAACATCTGGACGCGCATCCCACAAGGGAGGAATTCCCCACCAGGTCAAACTTCAAAAACAAACTCATCTCACTTACCTCCGATCCTTTCACTTTGATTTAATCCATAATTTCAAAAATAATATCAAAAGTTATAAATTCATATGGAGAGGTAGAAAAATGTCTTAGAAAACTAACGCTTCAAAAATCAAGTCAATCGGCTGCCGGAAGAAAAAGTTATGGCCAAAAGAGTGAAGAGAGGTAAAAAAAAATCAGAAAGGAAAAATCAGAAAATTTATATTGGCCACGTCGCACTGCGACCGTCTCGCGGCTAAACGCTCGCCCTCGCGACCGCAAGCGCTCGCGACCTCGAGCACTCGTGATCGTGAGCCCTCACGATTGTGAGGCGTGCGCTGGATGCGCGCGCTCGCTACCGCGAGCTCTCGCGATCGCGAGCACTCGCAATCATGAGGAGCGCGCACTCTCGACCGCGACACGCTCGCGCTCGCACTCGCGAGGAGCTGCGAAGCCAGTCCCTCAAAACGACAATCCATCTTCAAACATCCATAACTTCTTACTCAGAACTCCGAAATTTGTAAATTTGGTATCAATAAAAATTTAAAAGGAAACTCTACAACTTCCCTGAATAATGTAAAAATCAATTTGGTCTTTAAGAGCGTTAAAAACCACTGCAAAGAGACTGCCTGGAAAAAAAAAACAAAAACATCCTAAACAGCAACAGAATTTCTAAGCACTATAACTTTCCACTCTATGGGCCGAAAATCTCATACTTCATATCATCAGAAAGATAAAAAGAAAATCCACATCTTCCATGAAGACCCAAAGAACAATTTCAAATTCTATAAGGGTCAAAAATTTACTCAAAGTTTCTGCCCAGAAACTTGCAAATTTGACAGCACCTGCACCAAACTTCAACAACCCACATCTTTCAACTCCCACCTCCAAAAATAGTACATGATATAGCATTGGAAAGCTATGTAAATCCTCTATATCTTTCAAGAAGACTACTTAACCCAATCCGATCCACATCAGTCCAGAATTTGCCTCAAAATCAGTACACATAAAATCTATCCTTATGGGAAATTTGCAACACAAACACAAAAAGGTAAACCGTTGGAAACATACAACACAAATACTATGAAATCTGCATATCTTTCATTAACATCAAAATATGCATTCTTACAAAGCTTTAATGGGCATTTTCTTAGCCCAATACACCAAAGTCTCAAAATCTCAAATAAAAAGAAAACTACATGAACAATGATTTTTGCTCCAAAAATGCAACTAAAGCTTTATTACAAAAATATAACTTCAAAAACAAAATAATTTGGGAGTGATGCCTTCTCCCCGGTACGGTCACTCATTTTCTTGCTCATCGCCTGTGGACGGGAAGGGAAGAGGGGGTGTGAGCTCGACGGCTCGTGGGTAACACATTAATAACCAAGAATAAGCAAAAATTCTTTAACTATTTA
>JAOQMS010000007.1:28893201-28911431 GCA_027563885.1 Erythroxylum longipes
GGTAAAGTTGTCTTTTTCACAGTTTTTCTGTTTTGTCTACTGCAACCAAACACATAACTATACTTGAGACAAATACAGTTTATCTGTTTTGTCCCCAACAACCAGACAGTCTTCTGTCCACCATTTTTGTTTTGTCTCTGTCTCCAATTTCTATCTCGTGCCAGGGTACGAAACTGAATCACAGCAACCAAATGCAGCGTAAAGATAGCAAGAAGATCTTTTTTCTATATTTGATAAATTTTGTAGTTATTAGTTTCTAAAGATATATTATACCTAAAAGTGTTTAATCTTTTACAAGTTTTTTAATTTAATTTTAAACTTTTTTAAAATTTTAATTTAATGATTAATATTTCAAAATTTGTAGAAATCTAGTCAAATGTTCTTTTTGTTGATTTAATTGATGGATTGACATACATGTAGTATTTGATCGATATACACATGGTATTAGTATTTCCTCATCAGTAAAAACAACTTAGACATAATTTATATAAAATTTTAAAAAATTTTGTTACTAGATTGAACAAATCTTAAAAAGTTTGAGATGATTTAATTTTTTAAAATGATATAAATGATATATTTTTAAATAAATGATATATTCTTATAAGCCCTTGAAACAATTTTGCTTGTAATGGTTTAGGGTAAGGGTTTTCTCATTGATCAATCTCATCACTAAGTCTCTTGGACTGCTAACCTATATCGTAGGCCCATATTTGGCAATATGAATAAAACAAAATTTTAATTAAAATTTTGTGCAAATTCATATTTAGAAGGCAAAGTGATCGACTTAGGTCAAAGGATTATAAAATGATACCGAGTGCTTTCTTGTTAACTCAACATAGACTAATGGTTTTGGATATAATAATTAAGGGGTGGAGGAAGAAGAGAAGTCCTAGAAGGTGTACCAGAGTCAAATTGTAGAATCTAAAATGAGACATGGTGAAACAACTTAATGATAAAGTAATTTATGGAGATGATTGAAAATTGGTAGGAGATGCTAACTAAATATGGGAGTTGCAACTCTTTAAAGAAATATAGATAAAGAGATCTTAGGAGTTTCTAAAGAGCCTAATAGCCTGTTTGGTTAAGGGTAATGAGTATTCCATTACCAATCTATTCCTAACAATTTCGTATTCTATTGTTTGGTTATAACAATGACGTCGGAATAACTATTCTCAAGATTAAAAATTCCTGGACCCGAGGGAATAGATAAAGATCGCTTAACCTTATCTTTACCTATTCCACGCACATCCAGAATAGGTAAAAATCTTCTGAACAACTGAATCCCTCTCCTCCCACCAGAACAATTGTCTCTCATATTCCCCTCAACCAGAAACTCGAAAACTAAAATTAGAAGATTTTTATTGAATTCGACTGTGAGTCTGGGGAAGAAAAATTAGCAAAATGATTGGCAAAGAAGAAGCAAACCTTGAAGAATCTAGAAGGTCACTTGCGGCTCCTCAGGTTTTCTTCGTCGTCGTTTCTTTCCAGTTCCTCACCAGATGGCTCGAAGATCTTAAGAAGGTATTTGCGTTTTTCTTAAACTAAAAACAAATTAATTTCCATTTTTCTGTATTCTGGAATTCTGATTGCTATGAAGATTGAATGCTACCTTCAAAATCATAAAGATCTGGTTCTCGGAACCTGCTCTTTCTTTGAATAGATTAGATGTTGTGGAATGAATTTTTAAATGCTTATGATTTGAGGGGTTGCTCTTTCATTTCCTTGTTACGAGTAATATGAAGGAGTTTGCTCTATCCAGGAGTGCTGAAGTTCCATATCTTTTATTTCTAGAAGTTTCATTAGCTAGTTAATTAAATAATTTGCTTTCCTAGGCCGTCAACATTTGCTCTAGCAGCAAAACTTAGGAGGTCGGCAGCTACTAAGGAGAAGGAACTTTCTAACTGTGAGGCCAATTTATTCACTTCAATTTATAGCTTTTAATGTTCGTTTAATTGTATTATTTTCTTTGCTTTCTGTGTATAGCTAGGTATGTTAAAAATGGAATGGTTTATGAAGGAAGAAAAGTGTTTGATAGAATGTCTCAGAGAAATGTAGTTTTGTCGACTGCCATGATTAGGGTTATGTTGAAGGTGGGATGATAAAGGAAGCGGAGTTCTTGTTTTGGAAAATGCTTGAAAAGAATGTGGTTTCTTGGACTGTGATGTTTTTATTGTTGACTGAAGGTAGAATGATTTTTGATGAGATGCCAAAGAGGAATGTGATTGCTTGGACTACGATGATTAGTGGATATGCCATGAATAATAGGGTGGATATGGCTAGAAAGATGTTTGAAGTGATGCCTGAGAAAAATTAGGTGACTTGGACGGCAATGTTAATGGGATATATTAGGAGTGGGAGGATTGAGGAAGCTGCAAAACTTTTTAAAGCAATGCCATCGAAGCCACTTCCTTTATTAGCTTAATAACATTCTTATAAGAGAATGGGTTTCTTGATCTATAATTTCATTATGCTTTTTGACTGATGTAGAATAAGTTGTTTCTTTCATTTTCATATGGTAATGAATTGTTAGTGCTTGCTCTTGGTTTTCATCAGTTTCTTTTATGTTTCTTACGTAGCTGACTTTGAATTTTCTTGATCATATTATCTGTACATCTTGTGATGCTTACTAAATGCAATATCTTGGGTTGTAATTGTGCATGGAATTTGTTAATGAGTGCTGAATTGCACATTAAAGTTGCTAACTTAGTTTGTTGATCTTAAATAGGAAACTTTGCATGAGGGAAGATGGACAACAACAAGTTGGCATTGTTGGACTGCAAGAATTTGAAGTTTGTGATGTACAAATTGTTAAAGAATATATTGAGTAAGGCAATGTTGCAATAAGTACAAGATCAACTGGTGCAAATGAGGAATCTTCAAGGTCTCATGCTATTTTACTGCTTGTTGTTAAGAAGTACAGTGATAATGACCAGATCACAAGGAATGCATTCGTGCTCTAGATAATGACCAGATCCATATACCATTTCGAGGGAGCAACTCACAGAAGGACTTCGTGACTCCTTTGTTGGCAACCTAGAACACTTATGATCTCTTGCATTTCTTGCATTTCTCCAAATGCTGGATCTTGTGATCATACACCCAATACAATGAGATATGCAGATAAGTCTTTATACAATTTTCAACATCAAGAAAATTATTAATAATTAATAATAATAACAATAAAAAATTAATAATAATAAGAAATATAAATATAAATATAAATATAAGAAAAAATAATAAAAATAATAATAAGTAGAAAGTTAATAATAATAATAATTAATAATAATAAGAATAATAAATTTAATAATAAGAAGAAGAAAATTAGTAATAATAATAAATTTAATATTATTATTATTATTATTAAGAAGAAGAAAAAAATTAATTATAATAAGGACTTTAATAATAATAATAATAATAATAATAATAATAATAATAATAATAATAATAATAATAATAATAATAATAATAATAATAATCATAATAATAATAATAATAATGATGATGATGATGATGATGATGATGATGAGGATGATGAGGATGATGAGGATGAGGATGAGGATGAGGATGATGTTATTTTGGTATTTTTGTTAGTTATTCCTTTGTCTTTCCAAGTTTATATTTTCTAACCAAACACTGGCAAAGAAATTTTTTTATCTATTCCATTCCTTGAACCAAACAAAGTAATACTCATTCTATTCTATTCCTCATCTTTCTATTCCTAAGAATAACTATTCTATTCCTTATCTATTCTATTCCTTAAACCAAACAGCCCATAAAGGTAATAAGATGAAGTCTTGGTGGATGAATGAAGATATACAAGAAGAAGTTCAGATCAAAAAGGGTACCAACAAAGTTCTATTAGATATCATAACAGAGATAGAGAGAGTAACTAATAAAGTAACGTACAATATAGCGAAAAAAGAGGTAAAGAAGAAAATCACAGTAGCTAAAAGCAGAGCTTACAAATTGTACCAAAGATTGGAAACTAAAGATGGAGAAAATGACATTTTTAAGTTAGTGAGAGCTAGGGAAAGGAGAATAAGAAACTTAGATCAAGTTTGTTTTATAAGAGATGAAGTAGAACGAGTGCTTATGGCTGAAAATGACATCAAGAAAAGATGACAAAGGTACTGCTATAGCCTTTTAACTGAAGGCATATAGGACGTCTCTTTGGGTGGTCATAGCAAGTCAAAGTGGGTACGTAATTTGGCTCATTACTGGCAGATTACAAGGGAAGAAATTAAAAAAGCTTTAAGGGAGATGAAGAGTCAAAGGGTAGTAGGCCCCTAATGAGATACAATAAAGATGTGGAAGAACCTAGGCGAAGAGAGTCCTATTTGGCTAGTCAAGTTTTATAATGTGATTTTTAAGTCTGCAAAAATGTCGAATGAGCGGGGACTTAGTATATTAATTCCTGTCTACAAGAACAAAGGGAACATCCAAAATTGTAACAATTATAGAGGCATCAAACTACTTAGTCACACTGTGAAGCTGTGGGAGAAGGTAACTGAGAAGAGAGTGAGAAAGGATGCTCCTACCTTAGAGAACCAATTTCACTTCATGCTAAAAAGGTCCATGACAAAATTTTTATGTTTCTTAAAAAGATTAATAGAATTTACAGGGAAAGACAGAGTAATCTACACTTGGATTTTTATTATTTTAAAGAAAGCATATGATAAAATACCTAGGTAAATCATGTGGAGGTATTTAGAGGGTAAGAGAGTCCCTTTGACTTAAACAAGGGTTATTAGGGATATATATAAAGGGACAAAGACTAGAGTAAGGATGATAGTAGGAGATACAGAAAAAAATTTATCGATATTAGGTTACATTAAGGCTCCTAATTGAGTCTTGTTTTGTTTGTAATATTGATAGATGAGCTCACTAAGAATATTCAATAGGATGTGCCTTTGTTGACCCTGGGTCTCGTTTCAGATTTTATGGCGACTACGTGCCAAAATTGGGGAAATTTAAATAAAATAAAATATATAACTAAATAAAAATAAAGATAAAATAAAAAGAATTCATGGTGGGACTTTTAAATAAAAATAAACAAATAAAAATAAAATTACAATTTCATCAAGAGAAGTCGAGAATGGGGGGTAACATAAATTAAACCAACTTATGAATTAATAAACAAAATGCACAGTCGTAACTTGCAAAAAGTTACGGTCGTGACATCCAATAGTCACAAGCATGACTAATAAAGACAAGGGGTGTCGCGATCATGCACAAAGCACAATCGTTACATTTTGTGAACAGTAGCCATATGTCGCGATCGTGCAACCCTTAAAACACTCCAATTCAAAACATTATAACTTTCAATCCCGAAGTCAAAAAATTACAAACTTTATGTCGTTAGAAAGATAAAAGAAAGATCTACAACTTTGGTGAAGATGCTTTTGTCAAATTTAGCCTAGATCAATACAGTTTATTCCTTGAAGTTTCAGATCATATTTTAACCCATTTTTTCTCTTTTCTCTCTACTATCAATACATATATCTGCTATTTATAACAAAAGACCCGATTCCAACAATTAAAAAAAAACTTACATACAGAATTCCCATTACACGATTTACTTCAGAAAAATCAATCCAAAAGCCTTCCAACATCTAGCTTTTTATTCCCATCATATTATCAACGTGACAGAAGAGAAATTCTGAACATATACTAAAGAAAATTTCTACAATTCTTACTGCCAATTCTCAACAAACAGAATTTGCACACATCTTCAAATTACATAACTGAAGCCACATTAGTAGCATAATACAAAATACAATATGAATGCTCATGCTTGATATGCTTTTAAAGTATCAAAAGTTTCTGAACTAACTTAGTTACAAAAGACTGAATTTCTTGGAGTTAGCCAAAGTTTGCAAGGTTCGGTGATGATTTGCTTTTTCTTTACCTGAGGAGTGGAAAATAATGTGGTGAGCTTCGACGCTCAGTGGCTAATACATTTATAGCCAACGGTAACGAACCAACACACACACTCAAGTGTATATATATATATATATATATATATATATATGCATTTTATTCTCAACATATCACAGCATTCACATTCTGTATTTGAGAATTTTACATAAAAATGAATACTTCATCTCACAAATCAGATCATATAATCAATTAATAATTTAAACCATAACATTCAATTATGTTTTATGTTCAACAATTCATGATGCAATGCACAACTATAATGGCTCAAAAGAATCCCATAAAATAGAATGATGAAATCGAAGTTTACACCATGAACAGAATGAGTCCCTTTTTTTACAGCTCATATGCCACAAGCAGGCAGTCGGGAGAAGGCTTTAGGACAACGTGCACGTGACGAACAGAATGGTATCTCTCTTACCCACATAAACAGATTTTCTGATGCATACATACTTCCTATGACCTTTATATTTTTCATGCTTCTTGAATTTTTATATTTTTCACCAATACAAAGATGCAGTATTTTTCAAATAAACATGATATCAAATTCATAAAACATATTTTTCCCACATTCACAATGAATCACGACAAACAATTATACACTCATAAACACATAATACATCCCATCATTACAAAACTATAAACATACTACCCACCTATTTACTTGAGATTTTCAAGATCAAGTTTGTTCTTCTTCTTGCTCTTGATTTTGACTTTCTTGGTGTCCTTTAAGCAAACATATTTTCATTTAATCATTATACACAAATAAAGCTTCCTTAAGGTTAAATATCCAAAAAGAGCTTAGACGTAATCTATTCTTGGTTTATCTAACTAGAAGAACTAAAATCTAGTTAAGATTCATAAAAATCTAAGAAGAAGAATTTCAGTTTTCTTCTCTCTCTCTCTTCATTTACAGTATAAAACATATTTTCTCTACTTCCTTCTTCTATCAAAACAAGAAGAATAAATAAGGGTTACCTAAAAACTCAGTTGAATAATCTTCTTCCTCTTCTTTCTCCTTGCTCTTTTCTTTCCTTCTTCTTCTCTTTCTATGCTTCGGTTTTCTCCTTCTCTTCTTCTAGTTTCTTCTACGACTTTCTCTCTTTTCTTACTTACTAGACACGACTCTCTTCTTTTCTTATTAGTTTAAGACAAAATTTTAACCTTTCAAACTTACCCTTCCTTATTTAATCTAATGTCTTCTATCTCCTTAACTTAATTTTAACTTTTACTTTTAATCCATGCAACCACATGAAAATAATAACATACCAAATTAAACTCCAAAAATTTCTAATTCATGAATTCTAACTTATATTCATGCTTACTAATTTAATAAAATAAATTCTAAGAAAAATTCGGGGTCCAACAACCTTAGTACATTTTGTTTGCTAAAGATATTGTCTTAGTGGATAAGACAAAAAGAGGGTATTAATGTCTAGTTAGAATGTTGAAGGGATACGTTAGAGTTAAAGAGATTTAAATTAAGCAGGACTAAGACTGAGTACTTAAAGCATAACTTTTTGGATCATAAGGTATCTTCCGATGTGAATGTAAAGATTGGTTCAAAAGTATACCACAAAAAGAGTGTTCCAGTTAAGACAATTAAAAAAGAAGGCGCCTGTTAAAATGAAACGAACCATTAGCAAGTTGAAAACAAAAGGAGCCTACTATGACAATAAAGGAGTATCTTGTTGAAATGAACACACATATAATATAATGCGAAAATATAAAAGTTAATAGAAGAGAGAGAATGATGCAGTCGATTTATGCTGGTTCGACTTACAACCTAAGCCTACGTCTAGTCTCCAAGTATCCAACTTGAGTGTTTCACTATGAAAATCCAAGTAATAATTTGACAATCCTCTTCAAGCTCACAAGTATATATTTTTCAAGGTTCTCCAACCTTCCATACTAGTAGTATTTATCGAGCCTCTACAAGCTCACAAGTATGTATTTTTAAAGGTTCTTCAACCTTTCACACTAGTAGTATTTATCTAACCTCTATAAACTCTCAACAGATTAAAATGTAATTTGCTCGATATGAGCTTCAATGATCTCTCTCAAAAGATTTTCCACTTTCTAAAGCACAAGAGATTTGATAACAATATGACTTTCAAGAATATTGATTATATATTAATTAAAATAATATATTATCATTATAGGGATGGAATGAAAAAGCGGTGGTTGATTATATATTATCATTATAGAGACAGTATTAGGATATTCAACTTTTAGGTATTGCTCCATATCCTTCAAATATGAGAGGAATGTCAATCATTTCTAAACGACACTCCCTTCATCTTTTTTTAATCTTTTAATAATTAAAACAATTAATTAATTACAATATAATTAATTAATAATTACAATATAATTAATTAAAATAATATTACAAATAAATAATTAATTAATTATATATTTTTCTTTTTTAGCAATTAAATATAACTAATTAGAATATATTAAAATTTGATGTAAAACAAAATTTTAACAAAAAAACAAAATTTTAACAAAGTTTTATTTTTCAATATTTTTAACAAACCAACTATTATTACTAGCAATGGTAATTATCCATTCTTTCTAACCAACTATCATAATTATAATAGTTATATCCATTCTCATTCTTCACTATATTTATTCTCATTTTTATTATCATAATCTAATTTAAACCAAGCGTCCCTAATTCTTATCTTTAACCCACGACTTCAATAAGAATTTTGTATCTCTTATTATGTTTTTGTTCGAAGTCCCGGTGAGTTTTAGGTTAAATTTTGATTGTGTCATATTATCATAATTGTGAACATTTGCAACCTTTCTATTTAACTTTATATTTATTTTAATCATATATTATATAAACTCCATATGTTATATGATCTATATGTACAAATTCAATCCTGGCAAGATTGAGAAAGATATTTCGCTCTGTATGACTCTTATCCATATACAAATTCAATCCTGTCAAGATTGAGAAAGATATTTCGCTGTGTTTGACTCTTATCCATACGTCTCTCTTTAAAAAAATCTGCTTTTAAATTCCAAGGTCAGGTTTTAGGGCCTAAATTTGCACACTCTCTTTCTGGTCCATGATTCTGGCGACGACGGGCGAGTTTGTTTCCTTTTTTTTTTTGTTAATTCATCTTTTTAAAGTCCTCTTTTTTCTTATGTACAAAAATGGAAAAGAAAACTTATTCATTTTAACAAATTTTGTATGATTATTTGAAATTACTATATTTCTTTTTAATTAATTAGAGTTTAGAATTGATAACGCAAAACTGGTAAAACAATAAATAGAAGATAAAAGATATATATTTCTTTTTTTAAATCTTGTATTTAGAGTTTTTAGTTGATGTTTGTTAAAAAAATTAACAAATTTATACATGTGTCAATTTTATATAAATTTAAAGAAAATTATTAGAAGCTTTAATTCGTTTAATTATTTTTAGATTATTAAAATAATAACATAGTGAATTTTTCATATTCACAAAAAAAAATTCTGTAAAAATTTTAAGGTTATGAATTGTTGAGGAAGAATAAAATTTAATGTTATTAATATTTTTTAATTTTTACATTTATGATTCAAAAATGTAAATTTAACTATAAATTTTTTATTAAAATATAAATTAAATCACAATATGTTAGAGCATTTAAGTAAAATATTTAAATTAAGATTTTAATAAAAAGTAAATTTAATTAAATTTTCATTTAGTATTGATGTGATACAAAATGTGCAGATTGTAATGTGTTATATGTATATCACATGGTAAAATGAGAGTTTTTAAATTAAATTTTAAATTAATTTTAATAGTATTTAATTTTTAACAATTCTTAAATAGACCTATTAAACCTAATTTAAGTTAAATAATATAATTTTATTTTAATTAACTGCTTTAAACCTAAAAACCCTCTATTTATTCTAAATTCTCGAGCTTATTGAAAGTTACTCCACGCAATCTTATGAATTTCGTTTCTTACCGGCCAAAAAACGGTACAAACTAGGGGTATTAATATACTGGGTGTAAATATAGGTCAGTACTAGTTTGTTTCATCCGGTACCGACCAATATCTATAATATCAGCAAATATTGCAAGTTTTGAAAAATATAAGGACTTTTTTGTAAAATTTTCAAATTTTTTAAAAAAATTACTCTCTCCCATCCCTTCAAAGTTTTATAATTGTTTATTTAGCTAAACTTTTATTATGATTTTTTAGTTTTAAATTTTAAAATAAAAGAAATATTTTTACTACTAATAATAATTATAAATTAAATTAAACTTAACAATAAATTATTTTATTTTATTTATTTAAATTTATTTTAATATTTTATATAATATTTATTAATAAACTAATATTTATTTTATATTTTAATTATTAAATCAAAATTTATTTGAAATTTTATATATTTTAATAATATTTTTAAATTTAATTATATTTATTAATAATTATTAAATTAATTTTATAAATTAAATTAAATTAAGATATTAGTTTATTCTTCATGTTTCATTAGCAAACCGGGGCTAAGTTAATCGCCCTTTGATTTCACTAAAAGTAGGCACACAACTTCTAGTTGCGTCTTCTCCAATTGCTGCAACTGAAATTATCAAAACCCAAAATCGTTTGCTTTCTGGTAGGAAGGTACCGAAAGCAACTCCTTTCGAGCCTCATATTCTTAACAGCGTAGCCATTGTTTGGACCTCCAAGTGCATAGAAGAACAGAAGTTCTTAAGAGCCCTTTGCAGGACTAAATTGTTCTCTGTCAAAGCTGTCGAGTCACAGGCCATATTACGAGAGAAGAAAGTCGGTGAGTTGGTGGAGTTCCTGAGAAGTAGAGAAGGGTAAGGGTATGTTGCTAATGAAGGCATTGGGAGCCCACTTTTTTGGGAGATGTTTATGGTGAGCATTAGTGTGAGAATATATTCGCCAGATTAGACACCATATTTACAACCTAAAATCTTAAATTATTAGGTTTTGTTGAAAGCTAAACTTGTTTATTTAATTCAGTTTTAATTATAATTCTTTTATTTATAATGTATTTAATTAGAAGTTGAATAGTTTGTTTTGCTTTAATTAGATCGTAAAGTATGTGTTGATGAGTTGTTATATATATTAGTTTTCTGTTTAATGGAATTTTAAGAGTTAGGGGGGGCTTGGTTCATAGAGGGCAATGAGAATGAGAATGAGAATGGATATAATCATTATAACTATGATGGTTAATTAAGATGAATGAATGATTACCATTATCATTGATGGTGATTGATTTGTTAAAAATGTTGAGAAATAAAATTTTGTTAAAATTTTGTTTTATATCAAAATTTAAATATATTTTAAATGATTATTTTTAATTTATGCACTCTAATTATAACGACAAAACGTTCAAAATCAAGTATATTGCGATTTTTCCTTTTCAATAGCTCTTGAAAGAAAAATACTCTAGTATTTTCTTACATCAACATATCATTAGTTACATAATATCTTCAAAATATATTTTAATCATACAAAATATTGTGCAATTCATCGACACAACAATAATATCCACCATTTCATTGTTATAGTAAAATCAAATAACATAGTTTAATACAATTTACATTATTCTGATCATGCAAATGATGTTATATTTTAAATAATTAATGAATAATATTTTAATTAATTACATTGTAATTAACTAATTAATTAAAATTATTTTAATTAATTAATTACATTTTAATTAATTACATCTTAATTATATTTTAATTAGATTTTAATTAATCATTTAATTGATTATATTTTAATTAACTAATTAGATTTTAATTAATTAATTAGATTTTATCTTGATTAATTATTTTAATTAATTAGATTTTATCTTAATTAATTTAATTAATTATATTTTGTATTTTAATTAAATATATTTTAATTAATTACATTTTAATTATATTTAATTAAAAAATTAAAAAATATTAATATTAGTAGGAATCAAACCCATTCCTCCCACACATGGAGGGTATGGACCATTACCTAAAACTTGGGTATGAAAAAACTATTCAACCAATCATAATAACCAACTAACCTTTACCATTCATTCCATTTGCATTGATTTATTCTCATTCCCCTTAACCAAGCACCTCCTTAATTTTATCAATTCAAGTTTGCCCAACTCCCCTCTCTTCTTCTATTTTTTTTCTCTCTTTCCAACATATTTATGGTTATTTTCACTTATATGTCTCTCATTAATTTAATCTCTTTCTAACATGAGATTCCCACTCATACTTAAATCTCAACACTCTTCTCCTTAAACGTGAACTTCTACATTAAGCTCAGGCTTCCCTTTGAACAAAAATCTTTTTTTACCTTTTTCTTAACAACTGGAGTACATGGCATCACGAAGAGTTCTTCTACTTCACTGATCTGAGCCTATCAGGAGTCTCCTTGCTCTTATATGTGAGAATAATAACTACAAGATCCGACTACCGCCTCCGTACTCGTCATTTGCCGAATTATAAATTATGATACCACTTGAAGGCATTGAGGAACCCACTTTCTTGGAAGATTTTCATCATAAACTTTAGTAAGGGAACATACTCGTAAATTTTGACTCCACACTTCAACCCAAAGTCTTAAGATATTAAATTTATGGGTCATTTTCACTTATATATCTCTTACTAGTTCTATTTCTTTTTAAGGTGAGATTCTTAGTAACAGTTAATGTTGCTGAGGTAGTGATTGTTACCGTTTTTAACATACTAGGTACTGTTCTCGAGGGACGTTATTAGTTTCAGAAATGAAGATGTAGCTAATGGATTGAAGGGTCTTGTATGGAAGACGATGGAGCTCGGGTCTACACAGAATTCTTCTGATTTTTATACTAAAATTGCTCGAATGGCTACACAGGTCTCGGCTACACTACGTGGGATGAGATGTGGTGCAGGTGGACGCAATCTCAGTGTTTCCTTCAAGCAGGCATTCAGGTATGGAAGTTGAAAGACAAGAAATTCCTTTATTGGTCTTGACAAGCTCTGTTCGTGGTTTCTTTGCTCTTGGAGACCGGTCATTCGCTATCAAAAAATTCAAATTTTAAAAAATTCAATTGGTGTTAAATTGTTATAAAATTTAAATAAAATTAAAGAATTCAAAATGTAATTAAAAAATTGTTTTTATTTATTAAAGAATTTAAAGTTTAAACTAAAAAAGAGATTATTAAAAAAATTAATTAATTTATTTTAATTTATAAAAATTTATTAATTTATTAACATTTAAGAACAAAAATTATTAAAATAAATTGAACCAAAAATTTAAAGTTAAATCGTGACATCAACAAAATATCTAGAGTCTTTATCTAATTATCTCCAATAATATCTGTAGTGATATTTAAATGTCTTCGATGGTATCAAAATATCATCAATTCTTGACTAGTTTGGCTATGAACCAAACCTTTCAAAATCACCAAACCTTTCAAAATCACATTTGTGTTAGGTTTATAAATTGTTACCTCAAACGTGTGTCAAAAGCTGGCCGGTTTTCTTAAAAACAGGTTGATATCCCAGCCACCCTTTAAGAATGTGAGACCCACCGTCTTCTTAAAAATTGTAGTAGGAGTAGCTGAATGGGTTTTAAATTTTAACTTCTCACTTAAATCTCTACAAATTTGTAGGAGCTTTTAAGTTCGAGTCACCAAAAAAAAGAAGGAGAATTTTTTCTGTTAATAATCTTCTGGTCTTCTAGAAATGTTCTTTGGTCGGATCAATTACGGATATCTTACTTCTAATAACAATGTGAGAGTTTGGAACTACTGAGAATTTGGAATTGATGGGAACTGATGCTGAACAGGGTCAGCGATCAATTAACAATCGACTAATTGGTATGTGACGACTCTTTGTGCACAGAAGTATACAGACTACGTAAAAACCTGAAGCGCCTTGAAATTTCAGCTTTACATCCTGTAGGACTCTTAGAGTGGAGTCTTAAGAAGTTAGGATTAGTTCGACAAAACTGAGATACTTACTGTATAAAAAACAAAGTTACTTTTTCAGAATATGGGACCCACCACAATTTCTTCCTCTGCCTGTAACTGAAACCACGCGCGGTAACCCCTGTTCTCTTTTCTCAATTTTTAGTTTTGAATTTTGACAGAATAGGAAAGTCAAGATTTTTAATGAGTATATTTCATAAATTTTTAATTTTTAATATTTTTTCAAGTTTCTCACACAATTTAACTAATATATTACATTTTTTAATTTTATATTCTATATTTATTTCTTTATATTTTAATTAAATCTTTTCTAAATAATTTATTTGAAAAAATATTACAAATTAAAAAATTTATGAAATATACTCATTAAAAATCTTGACTTTCCTATTCTGTTATTTATCCTTAGAAAATATTGAATTTATTTAATCATATTAATAAATTATATTTGTCAAATTTTAGATTCTTTATTTATCCTTTATATTTTAATTAAAAATTTTAAAAATATTATTGTTAAAACTAATCATTATTTTTATCATGAATTTGTTTAATAAATTAAATTATTAATTAGTATATATAAATAATTTTCCCTATGATAATTTAAGAATATGTTTAAAATAATATTTAAATTATAAAGAAGTATATTTAAAGGAAATTAAAAAAGAAGTTAGAATAAAGTTAAAGTCCTTTCTATTGACTTTCGATAAACATATTTCAACTTTTAAGAGTTTTTAAATAAATGATAATATAGAAATACAATAATAATAATAATAATAATAATAATAATAATAATAATAAAATTATGTTATATTCAATCTTATTTTAAATGATTAGATTTATTATATATTAATATGTATTATTAGTGCATTTTTATTTTCATAAAGAATTTTATTTTATACTATATTTTTATATTTTATTTTATACTTAATTTTTACTTATTCTTATAATTTTTAATTATAAGGAAGTATGAACACAAAGGTCCTCAGTATAGATTAACTGGCAAGTGGATAAATGCCACTTATGTATGCTTCCAAATCTTATAAATAAGGACAAAAGCTTAATCTTTCTCCCATGCCAAAATATCCCAATTGGATATGGACCAAGTAGGTTTTATTGCTTTTCTCAATCTCTTGGCACCACCTGTTCTTCTTCTTCTTCTTTTCCTACTTGTTATCTATGTTTTATCTCCATTTTCCAAGACACAGAAGCTTCCACCAGGTCCCAAACGATGGCCTGTTGTGGTGATCTACTTTTTCTTTACATGAAGAGTAGAAAATAATAGGGTGAGCTTCGACATTCAATGGCTAATACATTTATAGCCAGCGGTAATGAACCACACTCATACACTCAAGTATATGCATATATATATATATATATATATATATATATATTTCTCAACATATCATAACATGCACATTCTGTATTTGAGAATTTTACATGAAAATGAATACTTTATCTTACAAATCAGATCATATAATCAATTAATAATTTAAACCATAACATTCAATTATGCTTTATGCTCAACAATTCAAGGTGCAACGCATAAACATAATAGCTCGAGAGAATTCCATAAAATAGAATGACGAAATCGAAGTTTACACCATAAACAGAATGAGTCCCTTTTTTCATAACTCATATGCCATAATCGGGCAGCCAAGAGAATACTTTAGGTCAACTTGCACGTGACGAACATAATGGTATCTCTCTTACCCACATGAACAGATTTTCTGATGCATACATACTTCCTATGGCATTTATATTTTCATGCTTCTTGAATTTTTCTATTTTTTACCAATACAAAGATGCAGTATTTTTCAAATAAACATGATATCAAATTCATAAAACATATTTTTCTCACATTCACAATGAATCATGACAAACAATTATACACTCATAAATACATAATATAGCCCATCATCAAAAATGTAACACCCCCACTGCTATAAGGTACATACCGGAACGAAGAGGCATGTGTGTGTGGTCTGGAATGAAGGCAGGCGTGTATGCATGGGCTAGAGGCGCGGCAGAACTGGGTGCGTGGTTTGTGGAGAAAGAAGAAAAAAATATTGTTCTATAAAGAAAGAAGGGGATCTGATTTTATTCTTGGTCCTCATTTCTCCCACAGAAATCCAAAACCATTATTCTCACGTTATATGGCTGACCGTCGGAGCTCATCTTCCACAACGTCTTTCATGAATTTTTGTGGCTAATTTCATCATAATCCTCTGATTCAATAGCAATGACAGGTACTTGGATTTTTATAGGGGAGTTTAATGTTGCATTTATTTTCTACCCATTTGATTATTTAGTGATTCCTAGGTCTTAGGATAACTATTTAATTATTTGGAGTTATATATGGATTATATCTTTGAATTGGAAGATTCCTGTAACTGTGTTATCATTTAGCAACTGATATTGTGCTGATTTCGGTTCAATTTCATTACTTTGCTTTGGGTCAAAACTTTGTATTGAAATTTTATTGAATATTTGGTGATTATTCAAGGCGGCTTGAATGATTGGATTGCTATATTGGTTGCTAGTATTAACTATGTTTTCTTAATTGTTGAGTAAAAATTGAGCATTGGGTTTTAGTATTCTTGGTTCTATTTTATTATTCTGGTGGCAGTTAGTAGATTGAAATTTTTGGAAAATATTTTCGTAACAATTTGAGGTGGCTCAGTTGTTAGATTAAAAGCTTGATTTTAACTCTTAGTGCATTTGTTTAACTCCAGTATCTGTTTGAGTGATGAATGCCTATGCTATTGAATTAGAGGGTTGCGTTTATCATTGTTAATTACTTAAAAAACAAGTCCTTTACGTTTATTCTAATTCATTGCAATTTTAGTGGTAATTGATCAAATCACACCCCATTCTATAGTTTAGGCTGCATTGCATTTAGTTACTTAGGAATTTAATTTCATTTTCGGCTCCTCAAAGAGAACGACCCAAAGTTGCACTATGTGCAATCCTTGGTTAAATTTTGAAGTAACCCCAAGGCGACATCGGATTAAGGTTGTTTCAGATAGGAAGAGCACAGCAAGTTAGGTATTTTTCATGGGAAATTCAGCTTTCACTTGGAGTTCAAAGAAACAACAGATTGTAGTTTTATCTACCTGTGAAGCAGAATATGTGGCAGTTGCATCTTGTGTTTCTCATAGAGTTTGGTTAAGGAGGTTGCTTGAAATGCTTGGAGTTACTCAAAAGGAGGTTATTGAGATCTTGATCGATAATAAATCAGCATTTGTTTTGGGAAGAAATCCTGTTTTTCATAATATGAGCAAGCATATTGATACGACATATCATTTTATAAGAGAGAGTATCAACAAAGGAGAAGTGGTTCTCAAGCATGTGAAGAGTGAAGATCAAATTGCAGACATTTTTACTAAAGCCCTAAAATCTGAAATTTTCTACAGATTAAGAGCATATCTTGGAGTAACAAAGGAACAAGTTTAAGGAAGGGTGTTGAAAGCTAAACTTGTTTATTTAATTCATTTTTAATTGTAGTTCTTTTATTTCTAAAAAAATTTAATTAGAAGTTGAATAGTTTGTTTTGCTTTAATTAGATTGTGATGTGTTGATGAGTCTTTATATCTATTAGTTTTCTGTTTAATGGAATTTTAAGAGTTAATTTTATCAATTCAAGTCTCCTCAACTCACCTCCCTTCCTCTATTTTTTCTCTCTTTCCAACTGGTTTGTGGTTTTTTTTACTTATATATCTCATTAATTTAATCTCTTTCTAACATGGGATTCCCACTCATACTTAAATCTAAACACTCTTCTCCTTAAATGTGAACTTTCATATTGAGCTCACACTACTAGAAAATAGTGAGTTAGCGACGGAAAATACCGATGGAAATGACAAATATTCCGTCGGTATTTAACATTACCGACAGAATATACCGACGGACAAAAACATCGAAGATTCTGCCGTAGCTAAACTTACCGACGGTAAAGAAACTTTCCGTCGGTAAGTTTACCGACAAAATATATCACCGTCAGTAATTTCAACTGAAAAGTTACCGACCGTCAGACATTTTCGACGGAAAGTTAATTTTCCAACGCTAATTTTACCGATGGTAAGTTGCTAAACCGTATGTAAATTTACCATTTGAATGTTTTTAATACCGTCGGTAAATAAGCTTACTCATTACCGATGGATCATATTGTCCGTCGGTATAGTGTATAGACATTTACCAACGGAAATTATGAATATTTCCATCGATAAAATTTTTGATTAAAATTTTTAAAAATATATATTTCCATTATATTTAAATTATAACCATCGAAAATTTTATTAATTAGATATTTATAATACATATTTAATTAGATATAAATAATTAAATAAAAATTTTGATTAATGAT